>JACCIC010000004.1:0-180000 GCA_018907035.1 Sycobia sp. Sy_11 | reverse complement strand
GGGTGTCTCGGAAGAAGTGGCGCGAATTTGTGATTAATCGACCTGTTTGTTCTTTTGAGGTACGGTCAAGTCGAAGCCGCAGCGAGAAGAGAGAAGCGACAAATACAGCCCGAATCGCTGCGCGCGCATGCGTGGAACGAGAACTAGACGCGTATGCCGCCGCCGCGCGAAAGAGCGAGAAAATGACAAGGGCCCGGTGAAGAAAGGGGGAAGGAGAAGACGCGACGCGGATAGCGGAGGTTATTGCATGTTCGACCGCTAAGCGAGACTTAATGTGTGAGATTTTCCCCGATTTTTCCGAATTCTTGAAGTGATTGTTCTATTGCAACCGTGAGCGTTTCAACGTGGTGAGTGAGTACCATCCGAGCACTGTATTACGGAGACGAGGCGTGTCGTGTGAACGTGACATTGCGCAGACGAGGCGTGTCGCTGTGAACGGGTGTCTTACGCAGACGAGGCGTGTCGTCAGAATACTACGCCATTTTATGTGGCAGACCGACCGCCAGCCGAGGATCAAGGGCCCAACGAGGAAGAATATCGGCGAAGCACCCCGAGTTGACTACGGCCAGAGCTCGAGGAGAGGAAGAGCAGCAGCCATGCCTTCCAGCGACAGCGATACAACAGCCCGAGGAGAGGAAGAGCAGCAGCAACGCCTTCCATCGTCAGCGATACGACAGCACGATGAGTGCCGGTGGCAGCGGTCTTTTAGTTGTAAGTCCGGGCAACGGATCGCGTAGCGACGGCGACGTATACGCAAATACGGAGACCTTCAGTGCGACGGCTTCTAAAGATAGTTTATCGTAATCTACGGCCAATATATCAAAAATATCTGAGAGAAAAGACAATATATACGCTGGATCAATTAGAGAAGTATGGTCGTAGATTAGTGAGGGAAATAGACTACGATAAAAGGTACACTCCGCCTCCACCGAAGGACAAATGCCAGATACCGCAGGGCGTCTATTATACACCTAGAGTTAGGTCCAAGAAAACTACGCCCCTGGACACGAAGAGCCAGTCGTCCAGTAGTAGCTCGTCCGAGAGTGATACGGACCGAGGTCAGAGCCGAAAAGAGCGTCGAAGACGGCGGAAGAAACGGGATCGACAAATCGCTGTAGTCGAGGAAAATAGAACGTCCAACAGCCCGAAGCGAGAGACTTGGGCCGAGATTGTGAAGAGTCGACCGTCGACCAATAATGTCCAAGAGACCAAGAATAATTTAGGCGGCACGCAAGAACCGATCAGATGGACGAGAGATTGCACCCCGCGACCGGCGAATAAGCCGCAGATGAGGCCAAGGGCGCAATTTGAGAATCCGTTCGAGAGAAGATTTACGTCTACGCCAAGGGAGACAACGTTCACCGGCATATGTTATACTTGCCACGTATCGGGGCACCGAGCGGCAGAATGCCCGCAGAGACAGTACTTTACGTGTCACCAAGCTGGGCATAGTTCAGCACAGTGCCGACACAGAAGCCATGGCTAAAGCCACAAAAGACAGATGGAGAAACGTGTCAAGTCTGCCAAGCGCGTGGTGTGACTTATCAAACGTGTACGAACTGTGCGTCCGGACGTGCGCAGTGGAAAAACGAAAGTGCGCGCAGGCTGCGCAGTCCCCAGTCGCCCGCAGGAAGTCAGGGACTCTCGGCGAACAAATAGGTGAGAGAGCATCAAACCAAGTGCGCGAGGGAGTTAACTCTACCTTGAGCGCTAGAGCCCGCGAATTTGATCCGGCCCGTGAGCGAGACGTCGTGGCTCCGCCACAGCTTTCCGTCAAGTGAACTGATAAGCTGGTGGTACCACCTTCTGCAGTTCAGGAGGGGGAGAGACTGTACATCATACAGTGAAAAACAAGAGTCAAGAGACGAATTACTGGGAAGAAGCTGGGCCATCGTGGAGAGATTGCCCGAGAGCTTCGCAGCCGGTGAAAACAAGGGAGCCTTGTATAGACGAGAGTAGCAATTAAGTGGAGGAGATTAGGCCAGCGGAAATCGAGGAGCCGATTAGCCCTACCCAGCCTGCGAGGGACAAGATAGCCGGAAATCGGGCGGAGAATCGATGTTATATTAGAATATGCATTGGAGAATAGATATACCGTGTTCCATGAGCTATATGTACAGTCTTCGGACCTGTGCTGATAGCCAGATACAGAGATCGACTAGAGAGGTCGTACACAACCGTCAAAGGAGCGACGAGAGAGCGAGTAACCATAGCAGGAGAGATAAAGATGCGAATGCCACGAAGGCCACGAGGATCACATGAGGGTAAGAGCACTTAATGCTCTCGACCACGATGTCATACTCGGCATGGACTTCTGTTACGCGTAGGATATCGAAGCCAAGTTTGGGGGCGGATGAGTCACGGCCCATCCGAGCGATCCGACAGCCCGCCAGAGGGCCCGAGAGGGTCGAGGTAGACCCCGAGCAGCCGACCAACCTACAAGGACCGAGAGAGGAACCCGCCAATGTGCCGCCGGCGGAGGAACAACGGGCACTTCTGCGTAGTACCCATCACCTACCAGCATCACTGCGGAGCCGCCTGATGGCGGTGTGGACCGGGGTCGACCGCACGGTGACCATGGCCCAACGGTACCGGTTAATCGAAGCGTGGCAGGAGTTGGAGGACCTGCCTACAGAGGTACAGTGCGCCATGATGGAGACCAGCCTGGCGAAACTGATGGCACTGCACCATTAGACCGCCACCCCCCCCCCAGTAGACCGTCGAGTAGAGAGCGCAGCCGAAAAAGGGAAGAGAGAAGAAGATGAAGCAGCCCGTCGAGCAGAGAACGTAGCCCTGAGGAGAGAGAAGAGAGAATAAGACGAAAGAGCCCGAAAGTAGAGTCAGAAGAGAGCGAAGACATCGGCTTGCCCGAGAGAGAACGAAGGTAAGGACCAAACGAAGTAGGGGTTGTACTTGGGACGCGGACGATTGGGTACGAGATGTAGTCAGTAAGAATAAATAGTCCGCGAACGATAGAGTTCCGACCGCGTAATCCGAGGCGGGACAACGAACAAGTCGCGAATAGTAGGATAAGTAATCCGTAGGTTAAGTGCATGTCATAACTTTATACAATAGTAATATTATTATTAGTTTTTGTAGTACCTTCGTTCCGAAAGATCCGGGGCATGTGCCGGTTCACTTTGTATGATGTAAGCCGTCGGTTCTCCTACGGAGGAACTCCGGCTTAGAAGGGGAGTATTTGTGACGAAGGTCACAATGAACAACGGCCTCTGCCCCGGGTGTCTCAGAAGTGGCGCGAATTTGTGATTAATCGACCTGTTTGTTCTTTTGAGATACGGTCAAGTTGAAGACGCAGCGAGAAGAGAGAAGCGACGAATACAGCCCCAATCGCTGCGCGCGCACGCGTGGTACGAGAACGAGACACGTATGCCGCCGCCGCGCAAAAGAGCGAGAAAATGGCTAGGGCTCGGTGAAGAGAGGGGGAAGGGGAAGACGCGACGCGAAGAGCGGAGATTATTGCACGTTCGACCGCCGAGCGAGATTTATTGTGTGAGATTTTCCATGGTTTTTCCGAATTCTTGGACTGATTGTTCTATTGCAACCGTGAGCGTTTCAACATGGTGAGTGAGCACCATCCGAGCAGTGTATCACGAAAACGAGGCGTGTGTTCGTAACATTGCGCAGACGAAGCGTGTCGCCGTGAATGGGTGTCTTACGCAGACGAGGCGCGTCATCAGGATACTACGCCATTTTATGCGGTAGACCGACCGCCAGCCAAGGATCAAGGACCCGACGAGGAAGAAGATCGGCGAAGCATCTCCGAGTTGACTACGGCAAGAGCCCGAGGAGAGGAAGAGTAGCAGCCAAGCCTTCCAGCGACAGCGGTACGACAGGCCGAGGAGAGGAATAGCAGCAGCAACGCCTTCCAGCGACAGCGATACGACAGCACTGTGAGTGCCAACGGCAGCGGTCTTTTAGTTGTAAGTCCGGGCCACGGATCGCGTAGCGACGGCGGCATATACGCGAATACGGAGACATGCGCGCGCGTGATCGAGAACCGCTCCCGGAGAAGATAACCACGAAATAGCGAGTGTGCGTAAGCGTGTGTGGGGGGAGAGAGATCGGAGTGTGAGTTTCAGTTGGCAATCACTACGAAAATATTCACGGTATTTAATTGAAAAAACGGAAATAGACGAAATATGTATATATATTATATATATATTGTTTGTATATTATATTGTACATATTATATATATATATATATATATGTATATATATATATATATATATATATATATATATTGTATCTGCATGTATGGGCGGTTGAATACGATATCCCGTTAACTCACGACGATTTCTATAGGGAGTTTTGTGTTCGGTTGATATAATGCGATGTCCAGGCGTTTCTGGACGATTTCTACGGGGAATATTGTATTTAGTTGGTAGAAAATGATATCCAGGTATGAGGAAATCGACTTTTATGGGAAGATTCGTATTGGACGGTAGCATACGATACCAGATGTATCCGAATGAGTTCTATGGGGACTTTGTATTTAGTCGTTAGGAAGCGATGTCTAGCTTTCTCGAGACGACTTCTATTGTGACTATCGTATTTAGTTGGTAGGAAACTTCTACGAAGAGTTTCGTATTCGGATGATAGAATGCGATTACCAGATGATTTGGAACGACTTCTACAGGGACTGTCAGGTATAGTTGATGGGAAACAATTTCCAGATATGTCAGTACGACTTCTATGAAGAGATTCATATTCTATCATTCGAACACGCACACTCCCAGTAAGAATCATCCCGGGATACCTGGACATTTTATTATACCTCCCCAACACAAAACTCTTTATAGCAGTCGTCCCGAGAAATTTCCTATAGACCGAACATGATACTCTTCGAAGACGTTGTATCGAGACACTTGGACATTTTCTTCTGCCCTCGAACTCGAAAATACAATTTCCTCTATCGAAGCCGTATATATATATATATATATATATATATATATATATATACACACAAACTAAAATAGAAGTTCCGATTGATTACTTGCAATTATTTGACTATTTTAACATACCTACCAATCATAATATCTACTAAATGGTCGCATATTTAATAGTTATTTAATATTCAAAAGTTCTCTTTGCTGTACTGACGTCACCATGACGCGAAACAGGAGGTTTAAATTCAGGGTTAGATTTTAAGGAAACTACAGTATTTAATAATTACTTCATAAATTAATTCAACATTTTTATTTTCATCTGATTTGATAAATTTGAGATTAAACTAATGGAAAATAATGTTAAATGAATTTTGCCTACACGGTAAAATAGACCTTTGAGATGAAGTACTGAAGGTTCAAGTATCAACCTAGATTTTGACTGTTTTAAAGCTCAGAATGATCAACTTTTACTGCATTATTATTGGCAATTATTAATTCTAGACCACAAGTCTATATCGTATACAAAATTTCCAAGCAATTTGCATCAAAATTTCAATATTGTTCGATATATCATTTACATTTTTTTCTATAAAGGTTTCAATTCAGCCTATTTCTTCTATTGTATTTGGAATCAACGCAAAAAATACATATGTACAATTATGTCAAATTTTTTATCCAACTTTTTTCAAAAGTATATTTTTTATTATATTCAAGTAAATAACTAATGAATAATTCAAATAATTATAGTCAACAAACCTTTCGTTTTCACTAATACATAATTTATACTGTATTCTGAACTAAATTGGAATCACGAATAATTTTTTTTTGTTTATGTTATTTAACGTCGCTCTATTTATGCTTCCAAATATTGGTGCTAATCAGCGACAGAGGTCTACGATGTGTTTGTAAACAAAGCACATGTAAATTATTACAGCGGTGCTTGTGTCAATCGGCCGAGACCGGGATTTGAACTTGGATCACCGAGTTACTTCTTCTTCGCTCTAGAGATCGAGCCATCGTAGGCCTAATTGAGCCTTACTTTGTCATTATTTCGTCCTCAGCAATATTCTTTTTTTTCATAAAATCACAGAAAGACAGGTATTATTTTAAGCATGTAAATGACTGAAATAAATCATTTCTACTGTAATAATTTTAATATATATTTAGTTAATCATAAATTGTACAAACATGTAGTTAATCATAAATCATAAATTATAAACACAAATCTTTTCTTCTTGAATTTTATGATCGCCAACAATAATCGTAAGTTTAGGCTACAAAACCAGTCATTAGTAATATGTCAATATCTTTTCTCAATTAGTTTATCTATAAAATTAGAATGAAAACTTGTTACGATATTTATATGAAATAGTACTCATAAAATGTCACTTTCACGGACAGTTCTAGATTTATCTATTACTACAATAGAAAGTATTGATATAAAAAGATTATGCATACCTTAAATAGTTTTATTGCTTAATGAGGAGTTTGGAACTGCGAAGAGGTGAATGACGCCTTTGTTTTAAAAGTTTTGATAACAATGAGTTAGATTATTCATAAAAAAATATTTTTGTTAAATAAGTTAAATAATGGTCATCTGACGAAGTTACACAGATTTTTTATGTGAATATAGCCAAATATAAGATTATGAATATTGCAGATAACAAGAAATCAATTACATTTCCCAATACAGCAAATTATGGAAGTTTGGATAGAATGATTTGTTGATGAATTTTGACCTTTTGATGCATTGAACTGTAAAAACAGCTTCTTGATCTAAGGACACATCATCATTAATATTTGTTTCCACATTAGTAAATCAACTAAGAGAGTTTTGAATCACATCCGGTGTTCCAGAACTCTCTTAGCTCATAGTGCTAACGTCACGGACCCTGACGTCACGCATAGTTCCGGATCACTACAGGTTATACAGAACTCTTCTATATTACAGCGCTTACGCAAGGCAACCTTGGGAAAAAGAAAAGTTTGTAGTTTTTTAACTTTTGCAGCGCGCAGTTTTCTGAATCACCGAAAAAGGTCCAGAACTTTTTAATTTCATTTTGTTATTTAATGTCATTACATCACACGGCCACTAGCGGCGTCAGCAAGAGAGTGTGTGCTATATACTTTTCTAGCTGACAGCACTAGTTGCGTGTTAGAGGGAGAGAAAAGTATATAGTTTTCTCTTTTCCTATACCGCCCAGTGCATTAGAGAGGAGGTATAGGAACCTTAGCTCAGCTTATAGCGTATTCGAGACTGCACGGCGCGGCTGCTAATTCTCCTTTCTATGGCGTCCATGGAAGTTAGACGGAGAGAGAACAAATCTCTTTCTCTCTCTCTCTCTCTCTCTGTGTGTGTGTGTGTGTGTGTGTTTTTTTTATTACGCGTAGGCAGAGCAAGCTCTGCACTGGTGGCCTCTCGAAACCAGCATCCCGCCGGAACTATCCAGGAATATTACTTCGGCGGGACTGTTAGTTCGCCTATACGGCTCCTCTTCTTATGACACTATCCTACGTCCCCCATCCACACAAGTGATCAAGGGTTCGGTGTTCGTCCTCTGCATTTTAAAATAGAATCAGATAGCCTGGTTCATCCTGGGCCATTCGCCTAATTCTATCGGCATTTCTGAGTTTGGTCATCACCTCTTTTGCGAAACTGGCTACTGCCTTCCAGTTTTCAGAAGATTCCAGCATTATTGATAGGATACTCTCTTGTCTTATTGACTTATTGATGATGTTCATCAAGTGCTCACGTTGTGTTCTAAAACGAGGGCAGCTCACTAGTATATGCTCGGCATCCTCGACCAATGTCGAACAGATAGGGCAGAAATCATTGTTATCCAGGTGAAAACGGTAGAAATAGAACCTAAAACAACCATGTTAGGTGGAAATCTAGTTCCCCGTATTTCCTGTTGATCCATCTGTGTATGTCTGGAAGGATACGATAAGTCCATCGACCTTTGCTAGAATCGTTCCATCGTTTTTGCCATATTTCTATAGAACATTGACGTTCCACGTTTTTAGCACCTTGTAGAGAATCCACTGCGGCCTTACATATGTTGTGCAGCCTAGCCAGTTCATCAGCAGCTAAATCGAAAGGAAGAATTCCGGCAAGTACCTCAGCAGCATCGGTGGATACTGTCCTGTAACCACTAATAATACGTATACAGGAGCGGCGATGGGTCGCAATGGCCAGCTCACAATACGATTTAATTCCACATGCATGATGCCAGATTGGCACTGCATACATGCTGACAGAATTAACAACATAAGCTAATAGTTTCCTCTGGGGTGGACGTGGGCCACCAATGTTAGGCATGAGCCGACACAAGGCAGCTGAAACTCGTTGCGCTTTTTCGACAGATATCTTTAGATGCTCTTTGAAGTTTAACCTGGCATCAAGCTGTACACCCAAGTATCGTAAAGATGGCGCAGAACTAATGCGGCAGCTACCAACTTTAAGAGTAATACTATCTACCTTCTTACGACTTCTGACAAGACCTACTTCTGTATTGTGCTCCGCTAATTGTAGGCCAGCCGACTTAATCCATCTATTGATGTTGCTGATGTCCTCATTGGCATTTTCAGTGAGTTCCTCAAGGGTCTTAGCCGTCACTACTAGAGCGATATCGTCGGCGTACCCTACTGTTATTGAACCAGGCGGTTGTGCAATCCTCAACACGCCATCATACATAATATTCCACAATATAGGTTCCATAACCGAGCCCTGGGGGACTCCCGCAGTAACCTTATGCGATACAATGCCTTCATCCATTCGGTATAATATTACTCTATTCTCAAAGTAGCTGGCCACGACATTCTGTAGATAACCATGTACTCCGAACTCTTTAAGCGAATTCATAATAGAAAACCAGCGCGCTGAATTAAAGGCATTCTTGACATCTAGAGCGACAATGGCACAATACTGTTTAGTGCGCCTTTCCATCTCTTACCACTGATTGCATCTCTTGCAGTACACACTACCAGTTTAATAGCATCGACTGTTGATTTTGATTTCCGAAATCCAAATTGGCGTGAGGATAAGCCGTGCAATCCCTCAGTGAATGCTTCCAGTCGGCTATATATTATTTTTTCAAATATTTTACCTACTGTATCGAGCATACACAATGGCCTGTATGATGACGGATCATCAAGTGGCTTATTGCCCTTAGGTAACAGGACTAACCTCAAGAAAAAATACCCTCAAGAAGACAAGGATTATATACTTTAGAAATATAGATGGATTCTTCTGTATCGCCAACTTAACTGCAGCATTAGGGATACCATCAGGGCCAGGGGCAGCATTGTCTCTAGTCTTAGCGGAAGCATTATGTAGCTCCATTTCTGTTATAGGAGGTATATCGTCAGAGTGTTGCGTGCGCAGTACAGTCCCATGGGTGTCATTGGGAAAGAAAGCGGAAACAATCTTATCAATCAATACCGTGCTAGTGGGTTGTATTGGTGCCCTACTGAATAGTGCCATGACTGTTTTGTATGGTCGTCCCCATAAGTCATTGTTGGCCTCTGCACACAGTTCAAGTCAGCATCGACGCTTGCTTGCCTTAATGGCCTTGACAAGCGCTCTTTGTGCTTCTTGAAATAAACTATTAAACGTATCACGATGGATGCGGGCTCTTTGGGCAGTCTACGTGCGCAATGACATTGTTTGCGCAATTCTGCAATTTCATTTGTCCACCAGTAGACAGATTGACGATGTTTAAATCCGCTCTTAGTCCTAGTCATTGATCTATCGAATGCTTCAGAGATATGCTTCATGAGTGCATTTGCCAGATGGCCTGGTGCACCATATTCTAAACGCTCTTCTGATATTATAGTGGCGAACACTTCACAGTCTAGCGATCTGATGTTCCATTTCCGTGTGGGCATCAACTCATTGCACTTGTTCTTTACTTTCTTCTCTGCAATCTCGTACAAGATCGCCCTGTGATCACTATGGGTGTAAAGATCGTTTACTCTCCAATTAAGGATCCGCTGAATCAAGTCATCACTGGCGAATGTTACATCAATGACTGATTGTTTATCACCCCTAATGAAAGTGGATTCAAATCCCTTTTTAACCACGTGGAGTTGAAAAGAATTAAGGCAATCAAGCAGCATACTACCTCTGTTATTTGTTGAAGCGCTTCCCCAGGCTGAGGACCACGCGTTAAAATCGCCAGCGATTAATAATGGATTCTTGTCCATGGCTTCATCAACTAATTTAGCTACAAGGATTTCAAACTGCTTGTCCGTCAAGCTTGGAGGAGCATATACACTAAAGACGTATATTTCTTGTATTTTAGCCCAGGATATCAATTTGCTCCGATGACTCGACTGCTTTAGTACCTGCCTATTTTGATCAATCCAGAGGGCAGCTCTATTGCTTGTGTCACTTATCCAGTGCTGTGGTCTGACCCTATCACAATATGGTTCGGAGATTACAGCAATGTCTATTCTTAGCTCCTTTATTGTCTGTTTCAGCAGGTCATGAGCTGCTACGCAATGGTTGGTATTCAGTTGGAGTATTCTCATGTTTTATGTCTGTTTAAAAACTCCACAGCGATCGGGCACTTATAGCTGTATGCTGGATGGTTAATCTCCTTTTTTCCTTCACATTTACAAAGTAAACAGCAGGGCTCGTTTACACACAGCTGGGATAGATGGTCTTTTCCACCGCAGTGCCTGCAAAGTTTAGTTCTGTCAGGGCCCGAGCACACGGCCGCTAAATGACCAATCTGCCAACACCTGAAGCAGCGCTTTATTTCTGTTTTTTGGAACTCTGCAGCTGACCCATCCGATTCGAACATGCTCTGCACGTAGTAACTCAGCTGCGTGGCTATATGGTACAGACACCATCGCCGTCTGAGTATCCCCATAAGCTTGCCGCAAGGAACGAGCAATTAGCAGGTTCGTCTCCTTTAGTTCGAGGTGTGTTTTCAGAGCCTCTAATACTTCATTCTTTGTAGTGACCTCATCTATATCTTTAATCTCCAAAGTAATAAGATTAGTCAGGACCGAAGTGGATGCGCTATGGCCATCCTTAGTTTCAACAATGCGAGCCAACTCATGTGCATCTTTGGCTGTCCGTTCCAACTGAAGTACAAGGGCATCGCTTGCATTTCTGCGTATCCTGTTAACCTCATTCTTCACATGAGATAACTCCGGGTCATTCTTTATTTGACACAGTACCTCCGCGTATGTAACTCCTTCATTGGCCTTAATCAAAATGGAATTAGGCTTATTTCGTCCATTAAGCCTGCGTGTACTAGATAATTCTTTATCTTTACCTTTGGGCTTCTTGCGCTTGATAGTCTGCCATTGATTTTCCTTGGCCTCAGACTTCCCTGTCGGTACTCCAACCGACTCTGGTTGTCTCCTTAAGCCCAATGATGGTTCTTTCGTCCTTTTGCCACCTATTGTTTTAGGAGTGGAATCCATCCCTTCGGCTGCGCTTCGTTTGGTATCAGAGCGTAGACTCGGCGTAGTCTGAGTCACCACTTCATGAGTACCAGGACGGTGATACTGCAACAGATCATCCTCTGCCATACTGATGCATTTGTATGAGGCATTAATAGAACGAGCAAGATCCTTAATGGTCTTGTGCGCGTTATGCCTATCTTTAACAAAATCCAACAATTGGCTGATCTTCTCATCAAGTCGCTCCAGATGATTGTTTCTGCGCGTGATGGAGATTTCTCGATCCGTCATTTCTTGATCCATCATGACATCTCCTTTAGTACCCAATATACTGTGTATGATGATGTTTGATTTGCCCTCCCCAGAATCCGAGGGGCTACCACCAACCATAGAGGCTTGCACTCTATCGGAATCGGTGAGGAGATTGACCGGTCTTGCCGGAGTTACTCCCTGGGGTATATCCTTGTGTATACAAAACATTAATCATAATTGGCTTTAAGTTCGGGAGACCCTCCCTATTAGCTTTTTTTGTCCGCCCTGAGTATTTTATTTCCTTAATGCCCTCTACAAATTGTAGCGAGCCATCCCCTATCCGCAACCTGGGGAGGCGCCAGATGGGAAAAAGCAACAAAACTCCACACTGGTGTGTGTGTGTGTGTGTGTGTGTGTTTCGAAACGATGTGATGGTATCTCTGAACGACGTCTAGGTGGAGTTTTGTATCGAGACAGTAAAATACGATGTCCAGGTATCTCGGGACGACTTCTAATGGAACGTTCGTATTCGGAGGGTAGATTATGATGTCCAGGTATCTCGGAACAATATCTGCAGAGAGTATCGTGTTTAATCGTTTGGAAACCAAGTCCAGGTGTTTCGCGACACTTTTTACGAAGAGTTTCATGTTTGGACGGTAGATAACGATGTCCACGTATGATAACGGGACAATTTCTACGGGGAATTTCGTATTCTATCATCCGAGCACCAAACTCCGCGTAGAAGTTGTCTTGAGACATTTGGACATTATTTTCTGCCGCCCAAACTCAGAAACTCAAAAGTACAATTTTCCCCGTAGAAGTCGTATGTAATACGGATATATATTGTATAAAATGGTTTGCAAAATATCGCCTTTTTGAAGCGGACGTTACTTTCAAGCAGCTTTTTATACGGAAACGAGAATAGGTAAATTATCTATAGGGATATAGATTTATACAAACAGTACTTTTTGAATTATTTAAGAAATCGGTAAATTATTATCTCGGGCGAAGCCCAGAGGGGAAAGCTAGTAAAATGTATAATTATAAAATAAATCATTTAATTTCATGTGACATTAAAATAATTTTAAATTATTTATTTAATTTAGTTTAATTTAATTTTTTTAATGAAGAGATATTTTCACTATTCATATGTCAAGAATTTATATTTTAAACATTAATTTGTGAATAATTGCAGAAAAATTGTATAATTAAAATAATCTAGAAAAAAATCCAATTAAAAATATAATAATAAAAATTAATTATGAATTTTTAATTATATAACAATTGAACAGCAATCTGGGAAAGCAACATGAATAAAATAAAAAATACATAGGTTAAAACTTATTTATTTATTACAGAATCATAAAAATGAAGGATGAAAAAACAAAAGATAATAGGTATATAGAGATATGGTTATCGCAAAATTTAAATAAATAAATTCTTATTTAACTTTTAATTATAAGTTAGAAATACAAAAAACAAATGTTCTTATAAATAAAACGTATGATAATAATTCATTGCTGATATAAGATACTCGAGCATTTGTATAAATTAGTTGCTGTTCTTAAGTTCTTGAAGTTTCAAAAATAGAAAAAGGAATAAGGATCTCCATAGAAATCTTCATTGTTTTTGACAAACATATTTATTAGTTCTTCATCTCAAAACGCTGCATTCCTTATACATACTTTAAAGGAACATGATTAAATTATATATATATATATATATATATATATATATTAATATTTGATTTTCATTTTATAAACCGTTTTATATTATCAAACGTAAATACCTATTTAGACCTATTTATATGACCACGTATGTAAACAGTTCATGTTAAAGTAATATTTTACATTTTATACTTTTTTTCTATTTAGTTTCTACGTCAAGAAAATATTTATCTTATCTATTGTAACCATCATTCATTGGATAACATTGTATGTATACATTTTTATAAAATACTAAATAGGTATAAAAAAGTTATTACTCTTCGTTTTTTAAATCTGCAATTCTTATTATTATACAAATTCAGTTACATCTAAATATCTTGTACTAAAATTATTCTGTGTAAATTCCAAATTTAAAGTGGAAAATTATACAATTTTAAATAACTTTTTCCTTTGGTTCAACTAGAGTAACTTTTTATAAAACTATATAAAATGATATAATATTATAATAAAAGAGTAATGAAATACTATTGTCAATAAACTAATAATGTTCGGCAAATGAGAAGCATAACAACTTTTTTATTTTTTAATATATACTTGTTAATTTACTAAACACAAAAGATTATAAAAAATAAACAATGTTTCTTTATTTTTTTATATCGACTAAATAAATAGTTAAGTCATTCAACTAGATATAAAAATATACATTCTTTGTTTAAAATTATATTGTATTTAAATTTTTTGAATTTAGTAAAAAAATCATTGTTAAATCACAGCTTTTATGAATCAGAATATATTAATTTATTTTAGAAAATATGTTGTTTTATAATCATTTAAATATGAATATTCTTCTCTTTATTCTAAAGAATTGAAATACTCCAAAAAATAGTTTAATCAACGACTAGTGAAATAAAATAAGAAATTTCAAGATCTAATTAGTAGAATTTCGTTACGGAGAGTACAGTTTAGTCACCTTGGGACATAGGTGAGCTTCGATCGCGTTTGATACCCTTTCCCTTGACCTTAGATTTAGATTCTCGTTTCCGACTTATAGACGAAGTAGATGTGGTAGATGCAGAATCAGCTGGACTCGAATGACTTGAACCCTCTCTATCCCACCTTGCTAAAGTTTCCCGTAAATTTTGATTATCTGTTTCCTCAAACGTATCGATGTCGATGTGCATGTTATTACCATCCTGACCATTAGTTTGTCCAGTTGTCCCTGCCGCAGATTCGAGATTGGATCGCATCTCCTTTCGTTGTTCATCCGTATGCTGTGGACACCGCATAGACCTCGTACACATTTTTTTTGTATGTTCGGAAACAACGCCACAGATGTGTTGAAGGAGCGTTTTCTTTTCTTCAAATGACATATTCTCGTAATTAGAAGGAGAATTTTCATTGCTTGTGAAACTAAAATCGCCGAGATTATCTACGGTTCCATTCTTTTGGCTACCAGATCCGCCTATTACACCACTATTATTCTTCGATTGTTTCAGCTTTTTAATACCATTTCGATCTTTTCGCCGCTTCCGCTTATCATTATTGATACTCCAATCCACGTCATCATCATCATCGCTCACTACACCACTATAAGAAGTTAAATCCTTTGAATTATTAGCTATGCGCCGCGAGGCGATACGTGAGCTATTGCGACCCATTCCCATGCATTTCTCGAGATGAGTGGCAAATCTACTAGCAGCTACACCTCGATCACAGTTAGGGCAGTTGCACTCCTGAGACTTTTTAATAGGATGTTGACCAAATACATCCAGACCCGGAGAATCTAAAAATACAAAAAAAAGAAGAAAGGGTAATTAATAACATTTTATTTATTTGTAATTTAAGAAGCCTGCGTAGACTTTTATATAATCTTATGAAATATATATATATATATATTACTGTATACAAATATGAGTAAGACTTTTCAATTCAAGCTTTCCGGGTTTATGGATTCGGGCAAATGTTTTTATTTGTAATTTGGTAGTACTGTCAGAGTTATCTGTCCCAAATTTCACGCTTTATCTTCATTTAGCATATAGTTACACTTGTGTTCTGTGAACAAAGAAAACGTGTCTCTTCGGTTTGTATAATGTCTAAAATTATTTCACAAAGATGTAGAATTAAATTTTCTGTGTGAAATTAAATATCGGCTGCAGAAACGTTCAAAATCTTGCAGAAGGGCTTTGGTGAGAAGTCAATGTCAAGAGCAAGTGTTTTTCATTGACACAAATTCTTCAAAGTAGGTCGGGAACGCGTTGAAGACGAACCACATCAAAGACGATCAAAAACATCTACTGATGGGCTACACGTCATCAAAATCAAAGAATTGGTTCTGAAAAATCGTCGATTGACTACTAGAGCACTTGCTGATATTGTTGGAATTTCAAGTGGGTCAGTCAACATCATTCTGAAAGACATTTTGTGCCTGAAAAGAGTGAAATTTCTAGCCAAAAACACTCAATTTTTTGGAAAAACAGCGTCGTATGGAGGTCTGTGAAACGATGCTTTTCAGGACTATCAGGACAAGATGAAACGCATAATAACTGGAGATGAGACTTGGGTCTATACTTACGATACAGAAATAATCGATCAATCGAATGAATATCGTGCCAAAGGAGAGCGGAGACCGAAAAAATCACTCAAAAATGAAGGTTATGCTTACTGTTTTCTTTTATTATTGTGATGTGGTGCATCATGAATTCCTTCCAACGGGCAAAACGGTTAACAAAGTATATTATTTGAGTGTTATGCGTCACGATAATGTACCAGCTCACAATACATTGATTTTACGTGAATATTTCGCCAAAAATTCAACCAATATCGTTCCGCAACCATCGTACTCACCAGATTTAGCACCGTGTGACTTCTGGCTGTTCAACGAACTCAAAAGACCACTTTGGGAACACGGTTTTGATTTAATTGAAAAAATAAAAGCCGAATCGAAGAAGGAACTGATAGTCATACGAGTATAACAAAAACGAATACGAGTATAACAAATGTTTGGAAAATTGGTAAAAGCGTTAGCATAGTTGAATTGTATGCAGAGGGGGTTATTTTGAGGGGAATGATTTAGTTTTAGAAGAATAAATAAAAATTTCAAAAGTTATAAATAAAGTTTTACTCATATTTGTACACAGTAGTGCACAATAAAAATATTTACATACACTTTATATACTTTTCGAAGTACCTTATATGCAGATTAATTTGCATTGATTGAAAAAAGTATATAATCTGTTAGAAATTAAATTAATATCTTATATAAAGATAACACATCGAAATATCAATTAATTCATTACTATGAATATCTACACATAAATTAGTAGTAACTTCATTGTATAACATACAGTTTCAATTTTTTTCGCAAATAAAAATAATTTATTATAAAGTATTTTTCGTAACCAGTATCTAAGTATATTTATTTATACTTAATTTTACTTTTAGATTTTATTTCTTGAAATAATTTATTTTAATTTTAAAAAATCGTGATAATTCAATAATTTAATCTTCATGTCAATATTTGTTTGTATATTCATTAATTATTAAAAAAAGTATATTGTCAATTGTAAATAAGATCCATATTGTAAATATATTTAATTAGTTATTTCATTTTAATATTGTCGTAAAAAAGCTGTAACCGAAACTACAGGTAGCCCGGACAAGCCCAGACTAGGCATCTTTCTTACAAAATTACTTTCAGAGATATGTACAACAAAAGAAAAGTTTAAATGTAATGATAATTTCCCATAAAACATTCCTTACACAGATTTCTTTTATAAATAAAAAGTACCACCTCTGAAAGCTTGAATAGCACCATTAAAGACTACATTTCTATAAAAATCTCATTCATATTTCACAGCGTCATTCGGAAAGTTAATATAATTAAAACTGATTGCACTTTTCTATAGATCTTACTCATATTTTAAAAAATAATTATCATTCAGAGTTTGTAAAGTATAAAAAAGATCATATTTTTATACAGATCTTATTCATATTAAAAAATAATAATAACCATTCTTACAATCTTGGATGCTATTAAAAAATACTCAGTTTTTATAAATCTCAATAAAACATCACCATACTTCGTAGCCTGAATAGTCTAAAAAAGATAGCATTTTCATACAAAATTTATGCTTTGGAGCGTACAGAGAACCAAGAAAGATGGTATTTTTATATCAATCTCATTAAATTAACAAAAATAAGTATTTCTGAAAACGTGGTAGCATTAACAAAGACCGCATTTGTATGTAAATCTATGTAATTTTCTGTAAATTTATGTATTTATGTAAATTTATGTAATTTGTATTTAAAAAAATAGAAATCCTTTGAAGCCTGATTAGTATCATGAAAGATCAGATTGTTGTGTAGTACTCATTTGAGTCAAACTTTCTAAAGTGGGCCACCAAAAATCGAGTAGCGGAATTTTATATATGTTTTTACAGATTGTTGAATGTTTATATATTAAAGTGAATGTCCTAAAACATTTTTTTTAATCTTCATTTTTGAAAAAGTTATAATAATATAAACAAATGGTTTTTTAAGTACTTTCAAATTGCGATTATTCCGACAGATTATAATAAAAACTTAAAAATTATGGATGGTGAGTATAAAAATAATAAAAGAATAAAGTCGGTACATATAATATGAAAAAATGTAATTTGTTAAAAAAAAAACCATTTTGCAATAAACAAATTAAAAATTATTTAACTTCTTGTATAGGTAGACATTTTTTGGGGTAGTTTTATTCTTAAATGGCTAAGCTAATTATGATATTTATAAAAAAAATTTTGTACACTTCTCAAGAAAAGAAGATATTAATTTTTAAACGTTGGTGCAGCGCTACGCATGGTTGCACTTTACCCGGAGCGATCGCTCATCTACTCTACCCTCCATTCTTCCTCATTCACGTTCGCGCAATATGAAAAAAATTCATGTATATTTATATTATTTATAATTAATCAACAAAAACAAACTTATAAAATTATTTACACACTTCCAATACAATACTTTTATTGTAATAAATTTTTTTCACGTTTTATTGACCAAATTTCACTTTCAAAAATGCAATCATTATTGAGTTATACAGATGCACTCCAACAGCATCATGATTTTCATATTCAGAGAAAACGACATAATCAATGTTAAAAACAATATTTTATGTTTTATGGTATATTACATTTACGTGCAATGTCGTCTGATCTTTGGACCAATGCTATGACTCAATGGCACCTTGGTCATGAAATGAATAGTTCTCGGAAAAGTCAAGAGTAACAAGAAATCCGCCGTTTTTTAATTCATTTTTTATGAAATTTGGTGCATAAAAAGTTTATTACTTCTCAGATGGAGCTGGATCGCAGTACAAAAATTGAATTAATTTATTAAATTTGTTATATCACGAGGAAGATTTTGGCGTCAAAGCTGAGTCGCACTTTTTTGCTGCTGCACATGGTAAAGGAGCTTGTGATGGCATTGGTGGATTCATAAAGAGGAGTGCGTACCGTGCAAGCTTATAAGATAAAACCACTGTTACGACGTCAAAACTTTTTGAATGGGCTTGCAGTTTTCTCAAAAAAATTAGTTTCGATATAAATTTATCGAATGAAAACGAGAAACAAAAAAAAATTACAATCCCGTTTTTCTACTGCCAAAACAATAATGGGAACTCATCAATATCATTGCTTTAAGCCGTTCGATGTAAAAAGTTTAGAATGTAAGACAGATTCTAAAAGATAAGCAGAGTGTGTCAATGAGGAATATATCGTTGGCATTCAGGCTTATAGCAGAAATTATATACCCCTATGAGAAAACGACTACTCCAGTAGCACCTCCGGTAACACAAAGTTATTTACGCAGTCCTGTAGATACGGAACGGCTTCGCGAGAAGAAATCCCTAGTACCTTTGAAAAAGCAGACATGCTTGAAAAGTTTGACGAAAAAGATCCGACGTTATCGATCAAACTATAGGCTGCGATGGTCGAGGAACTGATTATCGCCAGCGACTGAACTGAGTACGAAAAGTATTTTGCAGCAAAATCAGCCCTAAAAGGAGCCGTCGCAAAACGGATTGCTTCGAAGGGAAGAATAACGAGATGGGAAGTCCTGCTACACTGACTGCGAGAAAATTTGGAGGTAGTAGTAGATCCTAGTCATGTCTTCGATTTAAGGACGGTAGCTCCAGGAAAGGACGAAACCTTACTTTAATTTGTACACAGAATTAGCCGACTAGCGGACAAAGATGGCATCGCCAACCGAATCAACTACCATATATCAATAACAGGATATCGGACAGCCCGTTGTGAAAGGCTTCATAATATGCTTGCCAGAATCTTCACAAGCTTCATAAAGCCCTAGTGAATTACGATGTTTTCAAGAGAAAGACGAAAAGGGGCTTTAAAGTTCAAAGCAGTGGGAAGGTGTCGAACAGACCACCAGCTCAAGATGAATCCAGGTCAATCCTTTTGAAAGATGAAACGCCTTTATACCGAAATCCGCGTAGAGTGGCGCTTAAGAAGTAGGAAGAAGACCGACAAGTTCAAAAGTGGTTCGAAGAGGAATTATTAGGGAAGAAAGAAAACCGCTAAGCCAATCGGAATTTGTAAGTAATGTCTTCTCATTGATGTAAGTAATGCATTCTCATAGTCATTATTATGAGGAAGCGTACTACCATGCAGATCGTCGAGAATGTGTTCAATGGCCTTCAGGATACCATTTGATTCTTGATGATTTAATTTAAAGAACGGCTTCTTCCATGTGAAATCGGAAAAAAAATCGAAACTCAGATTTTAGTTCTAATATAAAAGAAAGTATATTCTTAAATTAATATAATACAGATTACATCTATTTTTACTAGAACGCACGCTTTTACTTATTTACAATTATTTAGTTTAATCCGCGTACGTATTAGAATATTCTCGCGCATTATCTATCTATTTATTGCGGTGGAAAAAATATGGGTAAAACGAAGATTGATGGTATATAAAGAAGGTATCTCATCGTTTCCTGATGCTTGTTACTTCGTGGCTCCGGCACAACCCGCCTCAGTCCCAAGCCGCTCAACTCGCCATCGGGTTCTTTTGACAAACACCAAAACACGTCAAAGCCCGTGCATCCAGAATCACAACTTCATTCAGTTCTATGAGTGAGACCGCTGAGCTTTAACGAAACACCACGTACCCAGGATCAAGTTTCTTAAGGAATAGTAAGGTCGAGATAGTCAAGCCTGCTTGTCTTGAATAGAGCAACGCGCAACCAGGATTGTGTTTAAACTATTCGGAATTTTCGGACGGAGGCAAAATTACTAGAGCTCTGGAATCAGGATAGCTATAGGGAGCTTCTTTTGGCTATGAAGCCGAAAGTACACTGCTTTTCTGGCAGAATACTGGCCCTTTTATACATGAAAACACAGTCGATCGGGTGTTTACGCTGCCCTTAGACTAATTTCGCTACGAGCCGCAGAAAAATAACGATCCTAATTTTCTAATAATATAATAATAATATTAGCATTATAATTATAATTGTTAGTATGGAGGGACGTTAGCTGGAAGCACTTAGTCAAACTGGCGGCCCTACATATGGATGTGTATGTGTAAGCGCCGCTCGGCAGCTTAGCGCTGCATCGCCAAGCTTTAGTTCGTTGCAGTCATCTAATCGATCAAGACGCGTTAATAAAGATCCGTAAACCGATAACTCTGCTTAGTTTCTTTGTCCTTTATCCCAACAATATAATCATAATGCTTGTTCACGAACTTACCTTTAAGAACGATCGTTTTCCTATAATATAAATTATAGTCCTAATAATTACGGAGCCATCTCATAATAATAATTCTTATTTTAATTTGGACCCGGATTATAAATCATATTTATTTATGGCAATAATAAGTATTGTAACAAATAATAATAATAATAATTACGGAAATAATAATTAATCTAATATTTAGTCCTTGAGGATGCTTGCATACGTATGATTATTTACTTATTCATAGAAATATTAATTTATACGTATGCTTTCATGTATGTGATATATATTAAATAATTTAAAGGTATCAAAAGCAAAAGTTTTATAATATTTAATTAAAGCAGGGTACCCGAAATGCACTGGCTAGCATTTTTACTGCATTCCGAGTTCGTCGGCGCGGGGAGCCCGGGAGCGCGGAACATCATTTTCACGCTGGCTACCGCGCGACCGCGACTTTCTCTCTCTCTCTCTCTCTCTCTCTCTCTCTCTCTCTCTCTCTCTCTCTCTCACTCTATCGCGACTCACTCATGACCCCCCTGCTCACGCTTGGCCTAAGTTCAAGGGTCACTATATTAGATATTCAAGCTTGTATTATTTTAATTCTGCATATTCGACCGTTAATCGGAATGGTTGACCGATTATTTTAATTTTCACTTGAATATTTGAAATTAAAGTCTTGCGCAAATTACGGCTAATAATTTTTCTGCCTTCCATGAGATCGTGATCCTGGTTGTGAGGTGCTCGTCAAAAGACCAGCAGTTCTTTTTCCCATAAATCCATTTTATCTCTTAATTCTTGATCCTAGTTACGAGGCGCTGCACAAAAGATCAGCGGAATAACACATACCTTTATTATATTCCTGTTTATATGAATTTTACAAGTTTTCAAGTGCAAACTAGCACTCGGTCTTCGTGCGGTAAAAAGCACCAAAGAATTAATGTAATGGTAAATAGGGTGTAATCTTAAGATGTCCATTTTATTGTAATTTTCGTATTGTATTTATTTTACTTATTTAATACTTTTTTTTCGTTATTTATTATGTTACAGAAACACAGGGTCACCTATATCAGGAAATATGTTTTTTAAAATAAATTATTTTTTTTATTTGAAGAAAAATACAGTATGTTAATTTATAATTATTTGACCCGATGCGCTGTCTGCTCCAGAAAATATTTCCTTCCCACTCAAATTATACTCGAAAATACCGCGTAGGTTATCCTAAGGGGGATAAGGAACGTTAAACAATCATATAATCAAAAAAAGGAAACCGAGTTTCATACAGACGATTCAAAGTATGAATAAGGTGCTATTTTTTTGGAACGGAATCCAAACGATCAGCAGCTACATCTGACATACTTGGTGAGTAGGAAGACGACACTAACCGAAAGCTGGTAAACTAATTATGAGTTCAAATTCCTATCGGTAGTAAAACCTTTGCATAAACTCCGTAACTATCTGCTCGGTCTACGCTTTATAATTATAACGGATTGTGCAGCATTCAGGAGGACTATGGCCAAAAAATAGTCTCCTCCCTCCCAAGTCGGACGATAGGTCATACTCGTGGAGGAGTTCGATTGTACGTTTGAACACACAGCAGTCGCCGTCATGTGACACGTCGATGCGTTATAAGTGCTCCATACCTCTGACGGAAGTTAAAATCGATTGCAGCATCTGATTTTTTTATACATTGTGAAATTTTATGGAACTTCAAAAGTACTAAAACTTTTGTTCTATTTTATCGATTGTTCCAGTATTTATCAGGGCCGTAGTATCCCAACTGCAAATTATAAATGATCCATACAAAATTTATATTGTATAATATTCTTATGAAATAATTAGCGGAGTAGCTTATCTCGACTGATCTTTTTGTCGCAAGAGCTTTATGTAAATATATATATATGTATAATTTACTGTGTGCATATTCCATAAACCCAAATTACATATGAAATTGTATAAATCATTGGTAAATAAGTTTTGATTTAAACTCAACGTAAAATTTACATGAATTTAAAAGAAATCATAAAAAATTAAATGATATGATTTATTATTTCATTAATAAATAGCATAGAATCTCTTAATTACGATTATTGAAATTAAATACAAAGATAACGAATAATATTTCCAAATAAATTTTTTCGTGCGAAAATTTAGATACTAAACAATATATGCTTCAGGTAAACAATTCCAAAATTAATTATTATACTTATTTTTTAGGATGACAACATCCAATGCACAATAGATTTTATTATTTTATAATTCTTTCAGGTTTATGCATTGTATTCAATTATTTTTTATTAAACAAATAACATAATTTTGTATTATTTTATAAATATTAATTTCTTGCAGTTTATTATTTAGAACGTGCATATGAAATAAAATTATTATTTACTAGATAGAAATAAGAGCCTTGTTTATACCCTTTTCTTAATTCTTTTTATATGTAAACGTCAAAAACTACTAATGGTGCCGATAAAGCAGAAGATTGTTAGGGTAACGTTCATATTGCATTGCTTACTATTTAGTACTAGGAATGTAAAGAGTCTAACGCATTTTTCTTCTTCATTTCATAGAAAATAAAGCTGACATTCTTTACACGTATAATTAAAAGAAATTCAATGATTTTTTCATGTCGTTGGTTTTATCTATAAAATATTAATTTTAGTTTGAGTTGGTCACGATTGTCGTGCACTTTTGTATTTAGAATTATATTTTTATTATATTAAATATATGTTGATAAAATTTTATCTTATAAATCTGTATTATTAATCCAGAATTGGGATTGTAATCTATAATTTGAGTCAAACAGAACCGTGATTGATTCTATCGCGTAAAGAATATAAAAATGGTAATTATGTGGAACATAATGGCACACTAGACTATTTCTATTGATTACCATATATTCGACTATTTTTTATATAAAATTATCTTTTTTTAAAAAATAATCAATTTATTATTTTACAATTACCTAAAGTAGATTTTTTATTTATTGTAATATATTATTTTTAAATGACAGTATTCTACATAAGCGTTTTCTGGAAAATATGAAATTTTCAAAAAATATTTAAAATAGAAATTATATAATATATGAAAATAAGTTTAATAGTTTTTAACCTTTTCTGTTACAAAATTGAAAAAAAAATTCAAATACAGATAGTGTCATTTGTTTGATGCAGTGTTCCATAAATATTTTTATTTATGTGTGTGTGTGTGTATACGAAGGCAATTCAAAAAGTACCAGTGTTTGAAGACAGAGGATGTTCATTAGGGAGGCTGATTTATTATCGTGTGCTGCCATACATCAAACGACGCCAAAACAAATTTCAGACTGATTGATTAATATTTTACATGATAAGTTAGCTATGAAAAAGTTATCGGCCCGATGGGTACCGCGATTGCTCATAGTAGACAACAAGCGGAAACGGCTGTTAACTTCGAAGCAGTATTTAAAACAATTTAAGCGAGATCTGCAGGACTTTTTCCGTCAAGTTGTCAACGTTGATGAAACCTGAATTCATCATTACAGACCAGAAACTAAGCAACAATCAAAACAATGGATTTCTCGCGGTAAATCTGCCCCAAAGAAGGCGAAGACGGTCTCATTCGCCGGAAAGGTCATGGCGACGATTTTTTGGGATGCGAAAAGCATCATCCTGATGGACTTTTTAGAAAAGGGGAGAACAATCACTGGACATACATTTATAATAACATTTTTAAAGAAAGCCACATAACTAGGCGAGTTTGATGTTTTCAGAATATTAAGAACTTTCAACAATAAATAACTACTAATCTTATCATTTATTTTATAAAAAATTATATACAATATTTGTTTTAAATTCCGCAATATATTAGGACAAATAGTATTACATAACGAAATTAAAAATCAGATTATTGATATAGTCAGGTGTTCTGGTTATGGTTGAAGGGGAACATAACAATATATGTAATTATACTGTAAAGCTTTTCCTAGCAAAAATGATGTTCATATATTAAAATAATATTTATATGAAATATTTTTATATTAATCATGTTCTATAAAAACAAATTATATAACGCAATTGCAGCTTAAAGCAATGAGATTATTAACAGAAATAACTACGTTATATATATATATATATATATATATATATATATATATATATATATATATATATAAGCATGCAGAGTTTGCACAAAGTAAATATAAAATTCAGATAAACATTAATTATGTATAATTTAATTGTACTTTTGTCGACTGCTTAAATACAAATTAATAAATATTTTTTCATTGGTCTTACAGTCCAATCAAATTAATCGAAAACAATACGTAACAACATCAATACACATCTACATTAACATTAATACATCAATACACAAAAATAATAAAAATTAAAATTAAATTAAAAATTATAATGACAGTCAGACTGTCCTTATTTACAATCACCCCGACAGTCAGACTGCACTTTACTAACAAAAAAAAAAAAATTCAGCTAATATTTTATTTTCCGATTAGTCTACGGGAGTGATTATAAATAAGGACAGTCTGACTGTCATTATAATTTTTAATGTAATTTTAATTTTAATTTTTATTATTTTTGTGTATTGATGTATTAATGTTAATGTAGACGTGTATTGATGTTGTTACATATTGTTTTCAATTAATTTGATTGGACTGTAAGACCAATGAAAAAATATTTATTAATTAATTATGTATAGTTTTAAAGAAATAAAGGAATTTCTTTGTAAATCATTTCTAAGTAGCCGAGTTCATTTTCATTGTATAGCGAAATCACGGCTTAAAAAATAATAAGATCATTTACAAATTGATGAGTTAATTTTAACATCATTTGTACCTACAGAATAAGTGACATCTAACTAAATTTTCAATGCTGCCCACGTGTGAAAAAAGAATCATCGAAAATCATCGGTGGTTTGTAGGTAATTTTATGATATTTATTATGATAACTTGTTTTGGTTAAAAATACGTATGAAGTTGTCAGGCCCGCTCCCACAATGTGTATACGTCAACAAATCTAATATTCAATAAAAATATATTTATATCATATAAATGCTTTAATCATTACACTAAATGTAAGTTATTTAATTTTCTTCAATAATACCCTTTTATGAGACCACGAGTGTATAACATTGTGACGTTTGGGCATATTCGCTCTTTCGTGCACATCAGCTTTATTCGAAGTACACATGTATATGTTTATAATATACCTGTGCCTTCGGTGTACCCTGGCTTGGTTTTGAGCCTGGAGTTTCCTCTACTAGCTCGGGAATATCTTATTAAACAATTGATTAAGAAAAATAACAATTCTCGTTTTATTTTAAAATGTTTCCTACGCTCGTTTAGATAAATCGGAGTCCAGGGGCTTCACTTGAATACGTATTCCTTTTCATTCAAAATGAAAGCCGTATTCGCCTCGGCCTATCGATCTATTTCCCTATATGAGAAAATATATATGTTTATTTGTGTGCAATAAAAAAGAGGGGCATGTACAGTCCTACCATGTAGGTGGAGCAATCACTTCCTCGGATGGAAAGAGTGAGACAGAGGAAAGAGAAAATGAAAATAATAATTAAATTATCATTAACTTTATTCCTTATTTCAATATTCAGCTGTTGAACACATACACAGAGAGAGAGCGAGAGAGAGAGAGAGAGAGAGAGAGAGAGAGAGAGAGAGAGAGAGAGAGAGAGAGCGAGAGAGAGAGAGCGAGAGAGAGAGAGAGAGAGATATGCTGATATGACGTTCCGGAGTTTCTTCGAGACTAGTACTGGCTTCCTGATTGACTGCTTCTTCCTCGCCCAAATAGGATGAAGACGTGCTGCATGAGATTTAGTAATTTTAGTTTAGACTTATTTTCTCGATTTTACTTTATTCTACAAAAACTTAATAGATATTTATTTTTGTTCGTACTTATATATATATATATATATATATATATATATATATATATATAAATATATTTACTTTAATGTTTATATATTGGTTATATACTTTTATAGTATATATATATTTTTATATTTCTTAAAATTAATATTATTTTACTATAACTATTTAGCTCGATGTTACAACATTGATTTGTAAAATATATTTTGAGGAAATATAAATTTTTTCGTAACAATTTTGGAACCTACTCATGTAATATTTAAATACTCGATATTTTGATTGTCGTCTGCTTATTATAATTATATATCAAGAGTGTAATCATTTAATATCTATTATTCGTCTATATATTATTCTTTTATTAACTTTTTTAGAAAAATCAGCTAGGTGTGTCACTTATTCGGGATATACAAATGATAATAAAATGATCTCGGCTATTTCTAAATAAACAAAATATCACGAGACAAAAGTTGGAAATGAAATATAATATTTATATAGCTATCGATTATTTTTAAAAATTCTAATAGCGAATATCGATTCTGAAAAATCGATTACCTTTTTAAAAAGCATCAAGAACATGTGATTAACTATGTTAGATAGTCATTTATCTTCTTTAGCTACACGAGCTGTCGAAAAAGATTTATTGAGATTAGATTCATAGATTTTATTGATATAATTAAAGAATTCACTGTCAGAAATTGTTAAAAGGTACTTTTATTTGCTATAAACTTTATAATATTAATTTTACAAATATTATACAAACTACTCTTAAAAATTATTATTAATTAAATTTTGTATTTTTTAACTTAATCAGAACTGTATGTTTATTTTTTTTCCTTTCTTCCATATGTATTATTAAAGTGTGATGAAAATAATATTTCGAAGAGGCCTGCGACTTACAAATAGGCCACATAGCAGTCTACTTTCATCCTGCTCCTATCATTACATATTAATTCGTAATTTTTTGAGCACATTACAGTAGAATACTTGATTTGCGGTTTATCCAGGTGGTATATACTCTTTGTGAATCACTCCTTTTCTGTCGAAGAAGCAAATGAACATGGTTTTCACTTTGGACTTGCTCATTCTTGCCTTCTTAGGCCTTGGCGCTGTAGTGAACAGGTACTGCTGGTTTTGTCTTTTAGTTGTGGGCTCATATTGAAAGAACCAACTTTCATCGCCAATAATAATTCGATCGAACAGAATAGGCTTACTTTCAACCTGCTCGAGACAATTTCGAGCGATGTTCATTCGGTGGGCTTTTTGCTCATCTAAATGGTTCTTTGGTACCATCTTCACGCACAGCTTTTTCATGGCGAAATCTTCGGTTAAAATCTTTCTAACTGTTTTCCGGTTAATATTCAACTCGTCAGCCAACATTCAAATGGTTAGTGGCTGGTCTTGACGAACAAGGGCGCTGTGCATTCGCGTCCGTTCGCATTTGTATTGGCCTTCTACCCCGCGCCTCGCCTTTGATGCTCTCACGACCTTTTTTAAAATCGGCTTGCCACCAAACCACCTGACAACGACTCAGGGCATCACTACGATACACTTTTACAATATAGTGCAAAAATTTTAAGTTAAATAAATTTATCTAGAGTTGTCTTTCCAGATGAACCGTAGTGGTTTGGAAACGTTGGACACGAAAGGTGAATTTAAATTTAAGGTGGTGGGGCCGTCAGGTTGTCCTTTACTAACATAGAATATTGGTTTTATTATTTTTATTTTATTTGATTATTAATTTTATTTTTAATTTTTAATATAATTTATTATAGTAAAGTTCTATTTCAGATTCTTCGAGGGTGACTATAAACAAGGACAGTCTGACTGTCATTATTTTAGTTCATATATTATATTAGAAAGACTGTAAGACCGATAAAAATATTTATTGATTTAATTCAGAACTGTTTGTATATATTGTGTAGTATTCAAATGGACATATCTTGCACAGCATCGTTTGTAATTTGATTTTTAGCCATTAAGAATAACAGCGTGCAAATGCTTGGTTCGGCAAATGTGCAACTCGCCCAGCCGTTGTGTGTGTATGTATATATGTATATGTATGTATATGTATTTATATGGGTATATATATATATATATATATATATATATATATTTTTTGAGTTACTGTTTATATCGTTAATATGAAAGCAAAATTTCCTGAGATTCGAGTTCGGTACGTAAATAAAAGGCATAAGATTATTGCATTTATTGTACTGCAGGTCCGGATGATGCAGTTTTATTACAATCTGCGTTGCAGCTGTCCGCGTATGGCCCGTAACACAGATGTTTCGTTGTGCCCTATGTCGATGGAGTACTTCTAAATCTTGAGCGACAAATATTTATGAGCCTTTGGTACTCAATCTTTTCTATATAACTTCTCTATATACGAGCTTCAGAGCGCTTATATTTTGAAATATACAGGGAGTCTTTAGTCGCTCCTCTTCGCAGACAGACGTCTCTCAATAATCCATCCGTTGTGAATTATAGAAAATAGAAAAACAATATACGAAATATCTTGCTGCATTCAGTGTACACCTCTTAGTTTTACTTCGCGCTTAGATAGTAATTGATAGTGTATCCACGGTGATTGGTAAACGACACCCGAGTGCGCGGTCGTCGAATAGCGAATTTGCTCCAAAGAAAACGGCCGCGACAGCATCAAACCTGTCTTTAAGTACTTGTGGAGCGAGGACTGTACCTGTGCCTGAGACGTCAGGGCTCCGTGACGTGCTGGGCCTGGCCATCCATTTACTTTCACCGTCACCGTCAATTACCTCCCTGAGAAGGACTCGGTCGGATTCATTTGTTTACAAAATTGCGATTGACGAGATTCATCAGGGCTGTTCCCTGACGTATTAAGATAGGTAAGAGAGCTCTCTATGGTTAACCATCGTGTTAGTTTAAGTAGCAAAAGATTAATTTGATGTGTAAGCCTATTTATATAATAGTAATAAATAAAGTATAAATTTTCAGCTTGCTCGGGCTTTTCCCTCAAGTTCGTGAGGGTTTTTGCGCCTAAGCAAGTTTTGTTTGTATTATTTATTCGCGATAATTGTGTTTTATTTTAATACATAACCACTTATTCCCTGTATCCTTACTACCTTTTTTCTTCTTCTAAATATAGTTTAATATATAAATTGTTTATTCATATAAAGACATTTTATGGTAAGTAATAACTGAAAATTACAAGAACAGTGGACATAAATATAATTTTTAATTTTAATATATATATACATATATATATATATATATATATATATATATATATATATATATCTTGAATTAATTAGTCACTATTTTTAATTAATACAATAGTTTGTGTAGATGAGTAACATTATAGCAGATAAAACAATCGGGTAGTAAAACAACATGGTTAATAACTGCATCACGGTCCATGTTTGCTCAAAGCGTATCATTGCGCTCCCAGCTGGTTTATACTATGAAAGTATTCAACACTGTTTTCAAAATAACCGTAATAAAATCGTAGATTTCATTTTACTCCCTCAATTCGATGAATAGAAAGATGAAACAAAGTTCATTCGATTCATGATTCAATTCTACATCCAGAATGACCCAAGATTATTCTTTACTACGTATAAAATTTATAATATTTGTTGTTATGTGGTGTTACTGCAAAGCGGCGTTATCTATAGTGTAGAGACGGTTCAATACAAATTTTCTTATTCTTTTAAACTAACTTTCAAAAATATTATGAAAGTAGTAAGGGTCACCCGGTTGTAGAATTTTTCACAGATTCAGATAAAATTTATTTCAACTTTGTAAAATGTAATATGAGGACACAAAACGAAATCTACGATTTACACATTGTCATTTCCGTTTTAATAATTCATCGTAGCGCTGGGGTGACGGTATGGAGCACTCTTAAGCAGGGCAACGTCTATTAACGTTATAGAGGACAACCTCATTCGAGAAGAGCGCAGAAACACGACGAAAAGATTGTCGCGATAAACATCTTACTTCAGATCGGGCCCTATAAAGATTACCATTTAAGGCAATATCTGATCTACAAAGGCGAACGAGAAGAGCAGCTAATGTGCTCAAGAGCTTACAAGAAGAGATAAAACAAAATCCAGGAGAAGGGACACTTCGATGTACAGAAGACAGAAGTACTCGGCCGCATATATTTCATAGAAAAAACGGAGCAGCGCCTAAAGAAAGTTATAAGTAACTGCTTGCCTTACATTCTTCGAAGTAAAAAAGCTAGCAAAATCGAGGGTCCATTTAATCCTATACCAAAGGGGGATACTCCGCTACAAATATTGCATTTCGACTGCGTAGGATCTCTGCCAACGATAAATAAAAGGTACAAGCACATGTTCGTCACCGTTGATGCCTTCTCCAAATACACGTGGAGTTTTGCCGTGAAGACTACGAGCACGTAAGAAATTTTAGAAAAGTTATGGATCCTGCAACAATATTTTAGTAATCGCCGGCCTATCAACACAAACCGCGGAGCCGAGTTTACATCGCACGAATTCAACGAGCAGAAGAGATCGAGCATTTTACGATAACAGCTGGGGTATCCCGGGGAAACAGCTAAGTCAAGAGAGTAAATGCCATCGTTCTGTACCGAAAAAAGACTTCTTTACTTTTAAAATAAGAATGGAAGTCGATCACTCCTGCATGTCTAAATTCTTGTGTGTAAAGGATAATTATCATAAATGTATTTGTAATTATACTTATTTCTGGCTTACATTACGTGTAATAGGTAACAGTTTCATGTCGTTCATATTTACTGGGTCATTTGGCGTTTCCCTAGACCCGGGGAATGATACTCATTAAGGGATTATAACGGGACTCGCCAGATTGGTGCAGTAGACCATTCACAACTAACTTGTTTCGACTTGACAGCATGAAACCGTTACCTAAATTAATTTGTTTTACTTCAAAATCTGCTAGAGTCAGTCGTCCTGCGTACATTCAGGAGAACACTTCTATCTGTATACTTTTCGTGCTATTAAAAATTTGTTTATCGTTATACCTTAAACGCTGTTTTATTTTTTATTAATGACTAGCTACATGAAAATAAATTTTAGTGTAGCAAGACCTCATCACCATTTCATTGTATTTACATAATTTTATTACGTTAACGAGTAACGTATCTATTTTTTTTTCTAGCCATCGCATCAGGAGTTTGATGATAAGAAAACCCGACTATATGGTATAAATACATCATTAACACGCAAAGAGCCATCAACAGCATACACCAACGATCGATCGGCACTATCCTGTTCGAACTGATATTTGGCTCAAAGCTGAGAAGACCGAAAGATACGCAACTGCTCTAAAAGATTCAGAATGAGATCGCCGAGATTTTCCAGGAGGATAGATCGCGCATTCAAGCTGAAGCTTCGCAACATATAGCCCGAATACAGAAAGAAAACCGGCGCCGATACGATCGCCGTAGCAGAGCTGCTATTAAATACCAACTGGGTGATCTCGTAACCAACAAACGTACGCAGAAAGGTCCAGGACTCAAGGTAGCCATTAAGTTTCTTCGACCGTATGAAATAAAAAGGTGTAATGCGCACGATCGCCACGCCGTAAAGAAGTTTAATAGCAAGGAAGGACTACATGAGACAATGTTATCTGCAGACAATATGAAGCCTTGGCACTGCTTTAGAGATAATCTCGAGGAGAATCTCGAAAGCGATCGCGAAGACATCACCGAACCAGTGGAAATAAACGAAGAGTATACTGAAAATGCGTACTAGAATGTACGACTGAGGACAGCCGTAAAAACAGGGCGGTCGATTGTGGGAATGGTGCTATGCCATGCATTTAAGTGTGGTAACGTTTTTAATTATAAGAAAAAGCTATATAAGAGATGTTTTACGGAAGATTGCCTTTACATTCAAGCTTCTCTATTGATATATATATATATATATATATATATATATATATATATATATCTTTGAAGTAATTTCTTAAGAAATATTTATAATACTTCAAGTAAGTTTGTTGAGCAGTAGTCAGTATAAATTTGTACATCAAATTAATGAGATTAATATCGACAGAGAATGGTTATGCTAGCTTAATATTAAGCGAACATACTTACAGTTGCTCGGAAAGAACAGGAGTATTAAAGATTCGTTTAATAAATCAGCAATGCAACAGCAATAAATTATGCTGCCAATCTCGTATTGATATGTTTTTTACGGTCTGGAGATACCAAGAATAGCTAGGTCAGCTTAATAGATATGAATAGAAACTCGCTCTGTTACTGGTACTCGAGCAATTCCATTAGTTCACCAGTGGCAACAGAAACCATTATATGACTATTCAGGTTCATGGCGAAGAATTGACCGTTTATATATTAACTTCACATTCAATAGAAATTGTTGCATTATCATATGTATGTACTAGCAACCTATTGTTTTACTTTTGAAACATACCCTGCAAAGTCTGGGTGACAGCATAACGAATGGAATAGACTTAAATTTAGATTAAGTTAATTTATAAGAAGAGCCAAGACACAGAAATGTCCTGTAAGGAAAAAAATGTAAAAAAATTTAAATAAATGTATACATTGTATTAATTAAAAAAAAAACATTAAGTAGTATATAATAAATGAATGTAATATAGCATATAATATTTTTTCTTTTCTAAATAACAGAAATATTTGCTATTTTTTTTAATATTTTCTGATGTTACACATTTTTAATTTTTCATTTCATTAGATTGTTACTGACATCGAGTCTTATTCAAAATTATCAGTAGTACAAAATTTAAAGTGAACAAAAAATAATGACTAACATTTATTGTTTGGAAAAACATTAGAAAATAATTATTTTACCTAAATTATACTACTCATTTGCTTCGAGCCCATGTACCTATGTAGAATACCGATTTAAAAAAAAGTTATTATTAAAATAATAATTTTTGAAAGTAAAATATTAATTTTTTCACATATCTACCACATCTGATAATGTATTATAAATGACAATACTTATGACTTTATATTAGATTTTAAATTACTTATGGAATATTTAAGGTGACGTAAATATTATAGAAAGTTTTCACTGGGTGATCAATAGACTAAATTCAAAATATATATTGTTACAATATAAATAATAGAATAAAATAATAAAATTCAAATAAGCAAAAAAAAATTACTAATGTAGAACGTATTTTTCAGAAAATATGTTATTAATAAATAATCTTACTGTTCAAATAAAATATTTATTAGAAAAAAGAAACAAACACAATCTTAATTTAACTTTTATTAAATAAATTGTTCTAAATATTATACACATACAATACTGAAAAGTAATAATCAATTGACGAATAATAAGTTTGTTTATTAAAATTAAAGACTGAAAATTATGATTGTAATTAGCTTATTAATTATACTCGCATTCATAATATATAATATATAGTTCAAGATAAATAAATATATATAAATTATAATGTAATTTAAAAAAATTTTTAAATATAATTTATAAGGATATTTATAATTTTATAATCTAGCCTTATAAATTTTATATATAAAACATAATTTTATAAATTTAGCATTCCAAATATGAACTCAATTTGGCAGTTTATAATTTTACAAATGTCTTACTTTGTATTTTGAAATAAGGTATACAGGAAAAGGGTGTTTAAAAATCTTTCACATTATCATCCATATAAAATTTTAATTGTAAAAGTTGTTTAATCAAGAATTGGATATTAAAATATTAAATAGTCCAAAATTATTTTTTATTATAATTAGATTATATGATACAGTTTTTTCAAACAGATACTTTTTCTAATTTAAAGTTTGCACAAAACATTTCGCAATCTTTATTCTTACCTATAATAGCATACGATTCATCATCTGGTATTCCTTCTTCAACGTCAGAACTTCCAGTTTTCGTCATGCGATGTACATCAAACACAAAACCCATGAGAACTTCTTCCAATAGATCTTCATAAATATCCTTAGTAGCTACATCCACGTTCTCCGATTTGCCCATGAAATCTAAAAAATTTTGATTAAGCTCCCGTATTTTTTCATCAGTCACCGACATTATTCTTTATTCAACTTGGCCTCGTTTTTAATCCAGGATTAGAATTAGAGAACCTGCAGTTGCTGCCGTAATAACTTGAAGAAGTTCTAACTGTCGTCACCAATAACGGTAATGACAGCAACTGTCACTGCACTTTTAATACATTGATGGGACATTCGTGGACTCTTAAATTTTTCCTGTAATACGTTTTCTTTAGTATTTATAATTTTTCTTGTATTTTTTTTCCAAATGACAAAGAGCAATAATAACTTCGCCGGGCCAAGGACATAACACGATAGTCGGCTTTATTTCTAACCAAAAAATTGAGAAATTTTAATTGACTTAAATATTTGTATGTATATACTTATATCGCAAATTCAATTTTTGAGAATATAACATCTCTATTTAGTAAAATTTTTTCATAATTATAGCTCTTCAAGAGAGAAACTTATTCGTTTATAATTTCTGGCTTGCATCCGACAGTAATTACTCCTAACTAACAGAGATAATAAGAAGAGATTGCCAGAACCCATGCATATAACAACACGGCCGTACGACTTTTTAGCTGCCATGAACGGGCGCCCCGCAGCGGTCAGTCGCTGAAGCGGGCGCACTCTTGAAAGTGCATGATCTGAAATTAGTTACCAAACCATGAAAGAAAGATACTGTCGGGTTTTGCATATATTTATGTAGAACGATAAATATATCTACCACCGCTCGACTCCGTGAAAGCGGCTTAATTCTAGCCCGAACATGTACGAGGATTAATTTGAGGATGGATAGGATTCGTTTGGATACCGGGATGCCGAAACAGAAAACGATTCTACGTCTGAATATTATATATAATTTTATTGTATGTATATATACAGGCGTACGAGTGCTCTCAGGCAGCTATACGATTAGACTAAATCTACTATAGCGCAGATGCGCTTCGTTGCCTCCGCTACCCCCACTTTCGGTGGTGAGGGCGCTCGTGGCGTGGTTATGTGGAGGATGCAATCCCCACATATCTCCCCCCCAAATTGAGATTTTTACAACTATGTACAAAGGAAAAATCTTAAATTTAAAGGTTCTTATCTTACAAGAGCTTAACCTATTTCTTATACACTAATACAAATTTGTCCTGGGGTGTTTCGCGAATTACAGCCCCTAGGCGCTCTAGTATGGTTTGGTCGAAGTGGTTAAAGCTAAGCATACAGTTAATAAATTTTACATGAAACTATTGGTTGTTCCTGCACATATTTACAAGCACCCTTTGGTCGATCGCTCGGATACGTTTGCGACCAAGGGTGTTTGCGACATCTAGGTCGGTGAGTCCTCGTAGGCTCAGGTCCAGGAGCATATCGTTAATGTCCCAGAAGTAGCTGAGTTTGAGGTGGCGCAACCTGGGGTTTTCTTCGAAGGTGAACCCAGCAGGCAGCGTGATACCACGCACATCGATCACGCGGAGTCTAGGTGAATGAGAGACGGCGTGTTGTAATACTTGGGACGCGTACGAGTTATTCGTCAGGATGAGTTTTTCTAGGTTTCTCGATCCTTGCGACGCGAGGAGGAGAAACTGCCATTGCCCGAATTATGGATCTTCCGAGAAGCTGAACTATACCTCGGTCAAAGCGTTGTTCCCGGAGAATATCGCCTCGAGAATGTATGACACATGCGTCTCTCGGTCGATCGATGTACAATCTTTAATGGTCAGATATTTGAGTGTTTTGTTGACATTAATAAACGTATATATCTGATACGGTAGGACGCGTTTGCAGTTAGCCAGGTGTAGCGTATGCAGATTGGATGCGTATTGCGTGTTTAAGTAACTAGCGCGGAAGTAGTTGTTGTCTACTATTGATAACGACGCTAGTTCCGGGATTTTTAGGTACTTGTCGAGGATGTCGCGAAATGAGTCGACAGCAGGTCCAGGACGGCTGGAGTCAGGTTGACCTTCGTAAGGTCAGTCTGCCGCATGTGGATGGGTTTGCAGCGTGCCATTCTAACCTGGGCGTAAAGTATCCGGGCTACTACCGACGTGTTCGCCCGGCTGTTGGGGGTGTTGAACAAGAGAGCGGTGAACCGGAATTGTTCAGCGTCGGCAAGCATCATTGAGATGGCCTCGGCGGAGTTGTAGCGGGGTAGTCCCGAGTCGAATTCTGTTGATAAACCTCGGAAGCTATTCGGACTTCCTACGGCCTCAAACAGCTTGAAGAATTCGCGTGCATCTAGACGCGATGTAATTCTTAAACAGAAAACGAGTCTACGTCCGAATATTATATATAACTTTATTGTATGTATATATACAGGCGTACGTGTGCTCTATGGCAGCTACACGATTAGACTAAATCTACTATAGCGTGAATGCGCTTCGTTGCCTCCGCTACCCCCACTTTCGGTAGTGAGGGCGCTCGTGGCGTGGTTATGTGGAGGATGCAATCCCTACAATACATTATCTGGCGCGATTATCTATTAAGTTTGAAAACAAACGTTTATGAAAAGTTCTTTTATATTTTCAGATATATTGCGTAAATATTAATTTACGATACATCTTTATTGACACAGTTTTCGCAATAATATTTTTTCCTAATTCAATTACTTTGATTACCATATCTATTTTTAAAATAAACTGAAACGAACAAAGCTTTTTAAGACTGCAAATAATACTTCACATTTCAATTTGGAAGGAATTTTTGAAATATTTTAGTAAGTTACATACTATACATTTTGTAAAAATTTGATATGATATTTTATCTCCTTAATTTTACCATTACTGTATTATTTTTTAAGTAAAAGAATATGTAAAAAATATATAAACTAAACTAATCTATTATAAAGAATATAATATATAAGAAAGGTAAAAGATTTTTGATAACAGAAAAAACCCCAATACCAACTATCAAAATATAGAATATAGAATTAACAGAATGATGTAAGAATGTAAGTATAAAACACTATACACAGTTCCAAAAAATTTTTGTAGCCTGAGCTGAAAATTAATTCCGAAAAAGTATAAGTATAGAATTATATTTTGTATATAACATACCCACACATCACACATTTATTATATATATTCTTTCTAGGATTATTCCAATGCGTAATATATATCTGTATATATGCACCGTGTCCCAGATATAACTGTTCATATTAGCGGAATGGTATCGTCAGGAAAAGTTATGTGTAAATATTGATATTGATGTAGGTCAATAATTTGTTTTTATAAAAAACACGCGTGCACTCGCAGCCAGTTCGTCCGCGCCAGCGAAACATCCGCCTTTTCTTCATTATTTCCAGTGCAGTAGAGTGGACTGTTATAAAAAAGGGTAGATAGTCAAAAATATGAATAGGGCCTGTTGTAAACGAAGAAACATAATCTTTATTCGTAGACGCGTGAACCTCGTTTCGTCAATGCATCCGTATATCCAACCAGTTACGCGAGCGTTGACAATGGACAAGGAAAATAACAACTACTGGTCTTTGGCGTGTTCGCTCGATTTGGCCTCGTATCCCTTCGTTTGACCTTCTTTTTCTCGCTCGCAGACGATAACCCACTTCTCTGAGCCCTGATTAGCTCACAGATATGGGCCCGTACTGCAAAAACTATAAAATGGACCTACATCAATATTAATATTTACACATAACTTTTCCTTACCGAGACCATGACGCTTATATGAGCAGTTATATCTGGGACATGGTGTATATATAATCTATTTTGTCAGAAAAAAATTCTTCGCTATCAAATTTTAATTTCTATTATTTATTTTGGTAATTGTGATTTAAACAATGTACTATCCCGATTTCTAAAAAAGACTTGAGGATTTGTATTCTACGGGTCAAAATATATAAACGAATTTTTTATTTGAGGATATCCTATTTCATAAGAGAAGTATAACTACTACGAGGACTAAGCGAACAGCCAGATCTTTAAAACAAAAACGAAACAAACAACACACATACGTATTGTAACATGTATAAGTTACCTTACCCTAAAAATGTTCATTACTACTAGTAATCATGAAAAAAGAAGGGAAAAAGGGAAAAAGAGAGGGAGAGAAGGAGAATAAATTATTAAGATAATATAGCTTAATAGTTTTTCTGAAAAGTCGAGTGTAAAATCGTCTATAGAAATAATTATAATTAAATAGGTACCTGCGTTTACAAATTAATTTTTAATATTTTCTTGGAGAAGGAGATCATTAGAGATTTATTGATTTCTAAACATATTGATTGCGCGACTGGCCGGTTGTTTTCTTTTTATAAAAAAAAGCATTTTTTAACGAAGTGCAAAATTAAAAATTCCTGGACCAACGTTGGGTGGAAAAGTTTCAGCGTTGTATCATAAAACTGGTGGATCTTATTAATATATATATATCTAATTAGGTTTCGTTGGATAATAGTTCTTTTTCATTCGATTTTATTCAATATAATGTAATGAATATAAATATCTGATTATGGTAAAAAATTGGTTTAGCAAAATAAAGTGTGAGAGGGATAGAGAGATAATAATATAAAATAGAAATCATATGAGCAACAAGCGCGTACACAGATTTCAGTAGTAGTTCCTCTTGTTCCACGTAAGGTGGCGCTCTAATTGCTTTATCTCTCTGTTATACTTATAAATTTTTCTCTCTCACACCCTGTGTGAACGGAATCGTGCGTTAACATAGCGCGAGTACATATTAGGTATTGGTAGTATATCATTTATTATACTTTTATATAATTTAATAAATCTAAAATTTCTTTTTCTATTTAACTAAATAGATTTTCTTTTTCATTTTTTTTTCTATTTGTATAGAATATATAATAATTGTAATAGAAAATATAATAATATCCCTCTGTACCTGATAATTAACTTGTCCTTTCCTGGATTATTAATTATCTATTAGTATAATTTATTATTAATATTGATTAAAAATAAATAAATTACAGGATAAGAGGTAAGTCCGACGAAAAATAATAGTAAAGAACCTACGGTTTACCGAAATTGTTTTTAAAACAATTTAATCCGTTCGGGGTTCTTTACACCTCTGTTAACGGTTGCTTTTACCGGGAATTTATTAGATAAGCACCCCGTTACAGTATATATTAAAGCTCACGATAACGCGCTGTAGGCAAGTCAGCTATACATAATCGCACAGTAAATATTATATGCATGTTCATATATATATATATACATATATATATATATATATATATATATATATATATATATATATGGGCACGTACTGCAAAAACTATAAAAAACTGGACCTATACAGTACATATGTACATACAATGTACATATACAGATATATCTTATGCATTAGAATAATCTTAGAAAGTATATATATAATAAATGTGTAAAGTGTGGGTATGTTATGTACAAAATATAATTCTATACTTATACTTTTTGGAATTAATTTTAAGCTCAGGCTACAAAAAGTTTTTGGAACTGTGTATAGCGTTTTATACTTACATTATTACATGATTCTGTCAATTCTATATTCTATATTTTGATAGTTGGTGTTGGGGTTTTTTCTATTATCAGAAATCTTTTACCTTGCTTATATATCATATTATTTATAATAGATTAGTTTAGTTTATATATTTTTGATATATTCTTTTACTTAAAACATAATATAGTAATGGTAGAATTAAGGAGATAAAATACCATATCAAATTTTTACAAAATGTATAGTATGTAACTTACTAAAATATTTCAAAAATTCATAAGTGATTGTTTTCAAACTTGACAACCGCGCCAGATAATGTAACTTTCTTTCAATTTCGACTCATGGTTTGGTAACTAACTTCAGATCATGCACTTACAAGAGTGTGCCTTTTGACGGCAGCTAAAAATTTGTCCTGTCGTGTTATCTAGGCTCTGGCAATCTCTTCCTATTATCTCTGCTAATATGTATTCATTATATCAGAATGGCAGCGATTTATATGCTTTATTCTGATTAATGCTGTATATTAGTGACCACTATGTTCAAATTGATATTTAAACTAATAATAGTACAATAGTCGATTGTAGTCAGTAAATTATAAAAACATTTCTATATAATATTCGGTGTATAAGTAAGTTTCGAGCATTTGTCAAAAGATGGCCTCACCAGTGGATTCGGCGTAGAAATGTCAGACCTCATGTGTTATATTTGTAGGTTGTATATCTGTCAAAAACTTTGTAGCATTAAATTTGAGCATTTCTGTCGGTGACATTTATTTTATCAAGAAAAATCATCGCAAATTTTCAGCCAAATAAACGTCATTTACGGGAAGCGCTACTTCTATTCTTGAATATAAGGAAAAGTGTGACTGAGGCCTTATAGAACGGAATGTCTTAGTGAATCGACGTGCCGCGAGTGGTTCAAACCGTTCAAAAGTGGTGATTTCGAAGATCGTCATGCAACAAGCCGTTTTTCTGCATCTAAAAACATTGGAATTCATTCAAAAAGTTGGAAACTGGCTGCCGTATGAATTGAATCGGAGAAACGTCGAATGGCGATTTTTCATGTCCAAAATGTTACTGCAGTAGTATAAAAATAAATCATTTTTGCATCGTATTCTCACTGTTAATCAAAAATGGATTTATTATGATAACTCTAAATGCAGAAACTCGTATACACAGCCCAGCAAGCCCGCTCAATCGACGTCGAAGCGAAATATTCATGTAAATATAGACATGCTCTGAATATGGAGGAATCAAAAGAGTATCGTATATTACGAATTGCTTCCGAGTGGTCCAATCATCAAAGGACCGTTGTATCAAGTCCAACTTATTCGTTTGAAGTGAGCATTACAGGAAGAATGACCAAAATACGAGATCAAGTATGAGTCCGTTATTTTTCATTACGATAACGCTCGGCTACATATTGGGGTTTTGGTCAAAAACTATTTGGAGAATAATGGTTGAGAAATTCTGCTTCAACCGCCTGTAAGTCCAAATTTGGTGCCATCTAATTACCAGTTGGTTTGATCAATGCAGAATGCTTTTACGGCAATACGCTTCAGTTCATTAAAGGGAATAAAAAATTGGTTCGATACGTTCTTGGGCTCGAAAGACGAGAATTTTTTTGGTCCCGACTTCATAAATTACAAGAAAAATAGGAAAAATTATAGCTTCCAATATACAATACTTTTAATAAAGGATATGTAACCATTTTTTCATAACAAAAGCTCACAGTATGGAAAAACGCTGGAAACCTACTTATACATCCAATGTATTGTACAATTACTGAGAAACTTAAGAAGAGAATAAAAGTCATAATTTAAACTGATGAAACTTATTTAAAGATTAAAAACTTTATTAACAGGTAAGAATGTGCTGAAATTACTTGATGGTAAATCCCATCCAAATGATAAAATTAAAGATTTAATAACAACTAAATTATAATATAATATAGAACAATTCATAAATACAGCACAAATAGATACCATCAATATTTTTGATTCAATCAACGGTATTTAAACATCCAAGCTAATTGATATTCTACAGGAATATATTAAAAAGTATGAGATGTAAATAATAATAAATTATAATACAGAATGTAATAAGAAGTCTATGTGAAAGAGATAAGACACTGTGTAGAATTTCTTTCTCATTATATTAAACGCTGATGGAGTAGGAATGGGGATCATGAACAACGTATACGAAACCTGTGCAACTCGAAACGTAACTAATAAACTTATAATCGTAGTTTATTGCTCTTTTTTTAGACAAGGACTTTGCCCCCCCCCCCCAACCCCGGTGGTGTCTCCATCTCTTGTACTCCTATCTATTTAATACATTTCTCTTTAAATATTCTATTAATTTAAAATTATGAGATTCAAATAAGCTGGAGGAACTTGAGAAGAAAACCGACAAAATTATATTCTAAGTCCAATTACATTTTACGACAGGGTAACTTATTTTAGAGTAAACGCCGACAGGATCCTTAAATATATACCTGATCGTTTCATACAAACATAACTATCCTAGAGAAAAAGTAACATTTTATCATTCTGTGTTCTCCAATTTTTTGTGCACGTCTTTAAAGATGTGCCTGTCGTGCGCTGTTTTACATTATATATAATAATGTGACAGTAACATTCGCAATTAGTAATCGTTATCTACAAGCTTGTGACTTAAGGAAATTCATTTTGATACTCTTAAATAATTATAAAAATATGTACAACTTAGGACACGCAAAAGCGTGCGTCAAGGGCGTTATAATTTATTTAATTTATTTAAGCGTATAAAGTTATCTGTTCAAAGTAATTACCGACAGCTAACTATGTTTTTGTTTAACTGTTTTAAAACATTAAATGCAATTCAAAATTTTATATGTTTTTAAAAAGGAATTGTGTAACAAATAATTCTTTTTCAATGTGGCTTTCTCTAAAATTTTATTACAAACCTCTTTTTTTAATCATTATTACATGTTACCTATATTGAAATTTAACATCGTCTATATTGAAATTATATTTTAATAAAATATGAAATTTGGCATTGTTTGAAATGGTCGATTGACATAATTGCGTTATAATAATTTACATGTGCTTAGTTTACAAGCACATCATAAATTTCAGTCGCTGATTAGCACCGGTATTTGAAAGCATACACAGAGCGATGATAAATAACAAAAAAATTATGAAATAAAATGCGTTTCAAATTGTTAATGACACGTTAAAGACGTAGTTTGAGCATAAAAAATATAGCAGATCTATCAACATATAGCTTATATAAATTAGAAATATAGACACCTTTGATGACAGCCACTTATATAAAAAAAATTGTTCATTATGTTGGTACATTATTACATTTTATCTCTCTGTTTTAATCGAAAGACAGATGACATCATCTATATATCTTGATTAAACAAAATATTTTTAATTAATAAATTTTGTGACTGAAAAAGATTTTTGTGAATGTTGAATATAAAGATTGTGCTAACTAAAAGAGAAAGTGGTGAACCCATTGATACATTTCTAATCTAACAGAATCTGATAAATTAGTAGTTTTATTCAACATGTCTGTGATAATATTATGAGTTTTATGAATCAAAATAGAATGAAATAAAATAATTACATCAAACGAAACTAATTTAGCATTAAGGGAAATGTTCAAATCTTTAATTTTATTCACTAGAAATAAAGAGTTCTTTAATGTAAATTTTCTGCATGCAAAATGCGCATGAGCATTAATATCATATGGATTTTTGTAATAATGTACAATTAGTAACCTTAAAGAGAAAAATTCCCCTTCTTTGTTTGGACTTTCATCCTATTACAGTACTGTGTTTTCTATCAACGATGCTCGAAAATATTGTATATACTCATATTATGCAATACCTCTACAAAAATGAACTTTTAGATTTCTTCCCAACGGGGTTTATGAAACATCGCAGTAATCAACTTAAGATTAAATTGACTGATAACATCCGTATGGATATAGACAAGAGCAAAATGGCAACCGTTACATAATTTGACATTAGCAAAGCTTTCGATACAATTTCTCCTAAGTATTTACTCTTTAGACGATATTAACTCCGGCCCTCTCATGCAGCACATATGTGGATTAAGTTATATCTTAATGGCTGCAAAAATTTAATAATAGAAATTCGGCAATCTCTAATAATAGTGTAAATTCGAAATGGTTCGAAATTAATTTAGGTGTTTCACAGAGTTCAGTACTGAGATCTTTTCACTTTAATAAATTGTTTTCATTTGGAGGACGGCCGACCACGATCGGGACGTAACGAACACGGCCCTCGCTCGCGACAAAAAGACGTTTTTTTCTTATTTTATTATTATTGCCCGCAAAAAAAATATGTGAATGGTTCTCACAAAAACTTCCATGAAGGCACATTTAACATAAACATTACAATTGTAGTAATCTTCTTATAATTAATAACAATTTTGGTGCATTTTACTTATACAATCTTTTACATATAACTACGAAAAATTTTTTTTCAAAATTAACAATAGTTCACTGATGTAACATTAGATTATTGAAGAGGAAAAAAATAAATTAGCTTAAGTCTCAACTCAAGTTATAATAAGAAAAAATCTGACATAATTGTACCCAAAGCGATGATTTAATACAATGTACAACGGCATGCATAGAAAAGTGTACGTTTGTATCCACTTTATACTATTTATAATTAGGTAGAAGTTATCATTCTTTCTTCTTCAAGTATATGGACAAATACAAAATTAGTACAAAAATGGAAACTATGTTTAATTTTGTATAACGGTTAAAACACATTCGTTTATCTACACACGGTTGAATATGGGAAATAATAAATGATTAATTATGTGGACTTATAATATTGCATTATACAATAATCAGTACATTTATCATTATACAAAATTAAGGATACCTGATTTTTATAATAGTTTCGTTTACAAATTCGTGATTTCCTGATGTAAGTTATTTTCTTGCATTTCTAAGTCATAAATATATAAAGAAATTTACAATGGATTTCAGCACACTATAACGCATAGAGCTAATAACTATTCGGTATGATTATTTTTAAGTATTTTATAAACATATAATAGTCGGAGTTATTGTTACAATATAACAAAAAAAATCCTTTCTCCATTTTCTCTATTTGCGCATAAGGACTTGCGATTTTCAAGAATAACACTGATTATAATAAACTGGTCCATTGAAAATTATTATTTCATCTAAACATATAAACGCAATGTGTGTTATTCTATATACTTATATCTATAACTATAATTATTATCATAGATTGGCAAATTAATTGTTGAAAACAAAAATGTTGAATATACACACTTTATAATCATTTTTTAACTACACGGCATACCTTTCAATAACTATTAATAATTGGCATAGAAATATACGCAGTTAAAATTGAGGAAAAAAATTATTATCGTAATCAATGCTCTTATCTTTAAAGTAATGACAGAATTATTCGTAGTCGCAGCATTTAATGAGATATTATTGGATATATGAAAAAAAAAATTTGTTGAGAATGTTAGAATACTAACTAGTGTAAGTATCGAATGAGAAAAAAAATAATCGGAGCAATGAAACAAATAAAATAGCTTTTAACAATTGTAAACGTGCTGATTAACACAAATTATTATCTTATTTTTCTATCTCGAAATTATTATCATTATAAAGTATTATTTTTCTCTCTTATTGGTTTTCCTCATTTGTGTTTTCGTTAAATCTATGTAATACCATTGCTACGCACTGGATATGTAACCGCAACCAAGGCTATGAAATTAACTCGTTTTTTTCGATTTCAGTCAACTTATTCTTATACGAAATTGATTCACTTAAGTCGTAATACTGTTTACCAATGTTAAGTTAGATCTCTACACAAATATATCATTCAGTTCTGTCCTTATTTTATTATATTTGGTTCATAACTTCCGATTGTCTATTATTGAATTTGTCAATTGAGATATATACGATGAACAATTAAATTTCAACGAGCTTAAAGAAATACGTCTCCTTTGAGAAATGACACAAATTATAAAGCTTTTTTTTTATACTGGAGAGATCCTAATCTCGCACACTAGTCTCTAATATTTTATATAATTAGTTTTTCTGATATCGAGATTTGATTGCTCTGTTTCTGTCACAAATCCAGAAGTTACTGTTTCCATTTATTCACTGATACAATCAGCAATCCCCTTATCCATCTCTCGCATACAAATGCTTGCAATTAATAAGCATACAAACAATAGCCCCTAATATACCTACTTGTATACAATATATAACTTATACGTAAACTCTGATATAAACCTAATATAAATATAAATGTAACCTATACACAGTATCTAAACTTAAACGTAGTATTAATAGTAGCATTGTAACGCACTGAATATTTCTCAGCGAAAATGCACGACATTTCACAACTCATGGTAGACAGGCTGCATAACTAGAGAAGTATCCATCTCCATGTTAACAAATTAACTCCTTACTTTCTTGCTCCATTCGTTATTAGTTTAACTTTCATTTTTTTTCCTTTTTTTCCTCTGTTTCTTTATTATATACTCCAACTTTTTCTATTTATAATCTATGTTTAACTTGGCTTCTTTTATGTGTCTTTATTCTTCTATTGTTCTTTTCTCCTTTTTATTGTTAATTCTATAAATTCGTTATGTGCTAAATTCTCTAACGTGAGTTTTCCTTTCATTTGCATCTCACTAACATCTATCTGTAGGGGTTTCATACCAATTTCCAACATCTATTAAAACTCCCTTTATTCAATCCCTCTTTGATTTTTTTTTTTTTTTTAACTGAAACAAAAAAAAATCTATTATTTCAACCATGTTTCACCTCCAATAACACTGAGCCTGTTACAGTAGTTGCTTATGTCATACCTCTATGCCCCTTTTTCCTCACTATCTCGATTTGTAATTTTATCGCCATGACTTATTTATTATTTATTATTATTTTTATGATTTATTTTATTATTTATTATTATTTATTTTTATTTATTTCATTAATTTATCATTCATATTCTATCTTTATTTTACCACTATTCATTTTTTTAGTCCTTTATTATTTATTTTATCTTCACATTCACTTTGTCCTTTTCATCCATTTTCTGTATCCTTATCTTATCATCATTGTTATTATAATATTGTCTTACCATTATTGTCACTACTCCCATTTTGTCCTGTATTATCGATTATTATTTATTATGTTGTTCTCTGTTCTTATTTCACTTACCTCTGCATTTATCATTAGCCTATTTAATTTGTCATTATTCATTTATCATTGTTCCTTTTTAATTTATAATTATTCTTTTTTTTCTTTCTTTTTCATCAATCCATATTTTTTTTTTATTATCATTTGTCATTATCATTATTCATAGTTTGTTTTTATCATTTATATTTGTCTTTACATTTATCCTCCATGTATTTGTCTCTATCCATTTGTACTTTTCTATTTATTATTTTGTTTTTATTTTCACTTTCTCTATTATTTCATCTTTACTTCACTTTGTATCCTGCTATTTATTATTTTTTTCTCTACCCTTATTTTATCACTGTCCATTCTTTCACTACTCACATTTTGCCGGTATTATTTATTATTCGTCGTTGTCTTTATTTGATTTATCATTCTTTCTGCTTTTTTTTCTTTATGAGCGCCTCTCGGCGCTCGTCCGTGCCGTGGTATAGGTTAGGACCTCCCTGCCGTCCCATCAGCGGACGGTTATGGGTGGCTCGTGGCGTGGGGAGGTAGGGAAAAGGGGACAGTGTCAAGCACAAGGCACGACGGCGCACGCGAGCGCCTTAAGGTTTTCCTTTCCGCGGGATGGCGCGCGCGTCGTCTTTTTTTTGGACAAGTCGGCGCGACGCTTTGTGACTCTCATCACAATATATATATATATATATATATATATATATATATATATATATATATGATAACGGTGTACGTGTCCGCCTCGATCACGAGAACGGCAGACACGGCCGTTGCAAAAGGAGTGTCCAGCTGGGCTGAGCCCCGAATCAATTCGACGAGGGAGTGGGAAGGTCCACGAGGGGCGAAGTATCGTATGTACAAGGAAGTGGAAATAACTAGCATAAAATAAATTGCTAAACGAATAAGATAAAAGTCGTCTTTAATAACGATAGAATTCGAAGGGTGACAGATACACGGAGTCGCGAGGTGCAGTGTGTAGGTCGAGGACCGTCGGAGCGACGGAACAGGGAAGGGCAGGGAAGAGAGAGAGAATAGAACGGGCTTCCACTTACAATTGAAGCGCCAGTGTCATCGTGATCCGTCGGTGATGGGAAGACGGCGGCTGCAGACCCTCGCAGCGTTGCAGGAGCTCTCCCAGCCACCGAAGGAGGCGGTATTCCTACTAGTGGGTAGCCTCGGGAGATAGGTCGGACGGCAGGCTCTCTAAACTCGATCACTCGAGTCACTTCCGCATGGCGAGCTCGCGAGTATCGTTTAGGAGGCGATAATGAACGCGGAAAAAAGAACAGAAAACTTCACGTGGTGAGGCAGCAGCCGAACACAAGGTTATTGCTTTTTGTTTACGTCAACTCGCACGTAACAGGGCAGTCATCAAACTATCATCGCGCGCAGTGTACTTGCTCCATTCCCCTCCCTCGCTCTCTTTTACTTACCTCTTCGCCAGTGTATTATATATATATAGACAACAATTATTATATACATATATTTATATACAGGCTAGGACGGGAGAGGGACCATCGGAACGTGGGATAGCAAACGTGAGTAGTTCTTGCGACCCCCTCCAGACACTGGTAGCCGGAGCGTTGCGGCTCGACACAGCATCTCTCTCGCTCATATTGACCATCGTGTCAAGATAGGGATCACGGAAATTATAATATAACTGAGAAATGGCGTATCACGGAGAGAAAGGGGAAGAAAACTCTCTTCCGAGAAAATGTAATATTCAGAGAACCCCTTTATTTATATTTTGCGTCTTATTTATTCTACAATTACAATGTAATCGGATTGGCACCTCTTGTTTGACGCGGTTCATTTCACACTGGGCGGTTTCGCTCCCTGAGTGCGACTACGCTTCTCAGTGTTGCTGGGGGCGTGCCCCTCGTAGTCGGGGTGGTTATGCTGATACTCCCGGTCTCGGCACACGCCTCCAACTGGCACTGGTTGCAATTTGGCAGCCCGATGGGCGCAAACTGCAGTGAGTCAGCTGAAGCCTGCTCACAACGGGCCTTCGTCGTTTTTCGTAGGGCAAACACCCTATGGATGTGCGCCTGTAGGTGCTCAGCTTCCAAGGCGGTATTGGCTCAGAAAGCTTCGAGGGCCTGGGCCGCCTGTACAACAGATGGATGCGCCCGTCCTGCAGTGGATGGATTGGCTGGGAGGGTGGCCTGCCTCACCGTGTTCTGGAGGCGGTGTGCCTCCAATCGGCATGCTACCTGAAATTCCTCCGTCTTTCGGCGCGCAGCTTGTTCATGCTTTTGGAGGTTTTTTACCTTCCCGTTTGCTTCTTCCCAGCGGCGGACAAGGTCAGCCAAAAGGTAATCCACCTCAGGTGAGGTCTTTAGCACGAACTCGTGCAGCTCTTGCAAAGCGCTGGCTTCCTCGGCTTCCAGCTCCTGGCACCGAAAATACACTTCATCTGAACTACACTGCTCTTCTCCCCAATGATACTTGATGCTCTTTTTGGTCAAACGGGTGAGAGGCTCAGCAAGCGTTACAAAGTTCTGCAAGAACTTGCAATACCAGAACGCAAGGCCTAGAAATCTACGTAGCTGATTTAAGTTCTTTGGTGCAATATAGGTTAAGATTGGTGCAATCTTATCCTGATCGAGTCGAAAAGCATGATCCACGACTTACGAGGATGCCGTGAACCCGTACCTATGCGAGTTCGAATTTACTCTTCTGCCTATTAATAGTTAGGCCGGCATCGAAAATTCGTCGCAGAATGTGCTCGAGCCACCTAATGTGCTCGTTAAAGCTCTCCGTAGCGATGATGACAGCATCCAGATAGGCGAAAGCTAACGGCTCCATTACATGGCCGCTCAGCTGGTCGCTTAACTATTGAAAGGTTGCAGGCCGACCGGACACACTATACGGCATGCAGGCCCATTCAAACAACCTCATGTCTGAGACCGTAAAGGCAGAGAGGTGCCGTGATTCCTACCGAAGAAGGACCTGGTGGTAGGCGCTGCTGAGGTCCAGTGTAGAGATGTATCACGCATTTCTCAATCTCTTTTCTGTAGGCGGCAACCTCAAGCGCGAGTCACAACTGCTCCTTTTCGTTGTAAGAGCTGTGACACCTGGCGCCTCTAAATCAGGGGAAGTGGCTTTAAAGCCCGCTTCTTGCAAGACTTCTCGAATCAAAGGTTTGAAATCTGGCGGCTTCACGTCCAGAGCCGCGATCTTTGGGTTCGAGCGCATCCAAGACATGTCTGTCGTTTGAAAAGCCACTTTGGCATTATGCAATCCTCCGGTGATGGAGGCGGCTTATAGTTGCGTTCTGCGTCGGGTACGTATTCAGCCTCTTGAGCGAACTCGATTAGCCGATTTACACTCGTAATCTTCTCCCGCGGAACTAACTTCTGTATTGAGGGCGAGCTACTTTTCGCCCGACCATGACTCCTCGAATCGATTTAGGATCGTGAACAAACAGAAAACATAATCACGTGTTGGCTTGCGTTTGGCTTGTGTGCATCGCTATGCTTCGCTAATCAGTTCAGCTTGGAACCGTCGGTCAACGCCGTAGCAACTCCGGGCTGCGTAGCAGAACTCTTGTCACGTGGTCCAATCTTTCCAGCACCGACAGTACTAGTGTAAGGCGACGCCGTCCAAGAGCTCCATCATTGCATCAAGCATGTCCTCGTCCGTAAGCAGCGTCAACCTATGGGATTCCGTGATCCTCTGATGGAATTCCTTGACGTTTTTTCCCTTGGCGCCATTGAACCGACATTGTTTTACCATGTCCATGCACTAAGCCAACATACTTGATAGCGTAAATCGCGTTATATTAACTGGTGAGCTGCTCACATCTCGTTGATCCATGTGATACCCCCTGCTTCCAGGCCCTTGATACAAAGGGTGGCAAGCAGCCGAGAGCGTAGACTCGCCAGTTGACATTAGAACTCTATTAATCCTTATGTGAGCAACCAACTTTTCTTACGTTGATGGGCAACCGGGTAGCCGGGTACCCACATCTGGTTTTTTTAATTATGGAGTAGTAGTATAATTGAGATCAATCCAAACCGATTCCATATAATAAATAAACATAAACAGAAACTATTTGGGCTATTTCCATGACATATAGATCAGTAGAGAAATCTTAAATGGAAATCGGAGCAGAGGTTTCAAGCGCACTGCAGGTACCGCACGGTCAGTTTTCATGTTTAATGGGTAGGCAGCTGCTCGCAATCTTAGTAGTGGTGGTAGTAGGGTAGCGTACCTGCGTTACTATCGCACTGTGGCCATTGGGACAGCTGCGGCTCATTTCGGAGTATCTAGTCGAAGGGGAAAGACGTGTACAGCAACGAGAGCCGCTGTGCCGTGGAGCATCAAACCGCCGCTACGCAGAATATACATCGACGCCTAACGCCATTTCAGTTTTGAACGTTGTTATAATTAATTCAGTGTTATTGAGTGATTTGTGTAGAAGATATTCATCATCTTTCATCATGCAAAACCATCTATCACCTCATGAATTTTCAAGGTAAGACTTATTTTGGAGCATACTTTCACAGTAGCATTTTCTTCCATTTTTGCCACAGATGTTGAAAAAACAAAATTTTCTCTTTATTTGTAAATTAAAAAAAGAGACAAGATATTTTTAATTAATTAATTATAATATGATTAATCAATCTTAAAACTAATTAATCATTTGAAAGAAAGAAAAATATCTGGGTAATATTCCAGCAATCGAAAAAACAGCAAAAACAACCAAAATCAATCAAATAAATAATTAACTAATCAATTTATTAACTAATCAATAATTAACTAATAATTAATTAATCAAATAATTAACTATTTCAAATAAAAATTTGAGAAGAGAGAAATTATTAATCAATTAATTAATTAACAAATACTATTTAATTTTTGTTCTGGTTAATTAATTAACAAATATTATTTAATTATTTTAATTGCATTATTTAATTTATTAATTAATAAATTAAATAATGCAATTAATAACCTGTTGAGCAATGCTCATTTAAGGTTGCTATGACAAGACAGAATACACAACGAAAAATTTCGTATGTTTGTCAAGACAGAAGAAAAGAGACAAAAAAAAGAAAGGAAAAAAATTAAATTGATATTCAATTGTTATTTAATTAAATTGTTATTGTATTTTAATTACTTATTATTTAACAAAATTTAATTCATTGTTATTTAATTTAATGATTAACCTGATATTTAATTTTCTCTCAATTGTTACCTTTAATTGCATTTGTTACTAATAATTTGGAAAATATATCAATTTTACTCATTATTCATTTTATCGATTATTAAATTATTTAATCTTCATTAATTTCATTGAGCAAAATAAATAAAAGAACACTACACATTTATTTGATAAATGATGGAACTCTGTAGTGCCAAGAATCAGTGGATAGCCCGATCGACAGCGCAAAAATCGAAATCATAAAAATCGTAGACTAACGCAAAAAAAAATAAATAAAATAAATGTTATTCTCACGACAAAAGTATATATAAAAAAAAACTGAAAATAGTCTATTTTTAGTCATTTTATATTTTGAAACAATTTTATTTTTCAAAATTTTCAAAGATTTACACTTTGAAATTTTTGATTTTCCCAAAAACAAAAAAAGGAAAAAAAGTTTCACTAGAAAAATTCTTTCATTTTTCCGAAAAGGGAAAACAAAAAAAATTTTGTAAATATAACAAAAACGAAAGAAAGAGGAAAACCAAAAAGTGAAAACGCATAAAGAAATTTTGATTTTATTATTTTCTAAAAAAGAAAAAGTTTTGCGTGAATCGTCTTTTGTAAGTACGTAATAAATATATGTAGCGTAGAGTCGCGATAGCCTCTCTCTCTCTCTCTCTCTCTCTCTGTGTGTGTGTGTGTGTGTGTGTGTGTGTATACATAAGTCGGCGAATTCACAAATTTTTATATTTGTCGTGTGGCGACTATACAGTTCAATTTGTCACTATATGCTCTTTGGGTAATATATATATTGCATTTATATAAAATAGATATTACCGGTATTCACGCGTATATTAATAAATTAATATATACATATATTTACGATTAGAAAATATATAAATAAATAAATAAATTACATTTTACAATATTATGTATATATGTTATATATTATACATTATATATTTATATTAGCCTAGTATCGCATGCTGACATTACATTAATAAGTGTGTGTATTTATTTGTATGAGTTTATATTAGAATATAAAATCTAGTTTGAAATATTAGATTTCAAATCTTGTTAATTTATATTAAATATACTTATTAATCGAAATCAATATAATTATTTATATCAATTTAATTAATCATATTATATATCAAATTAACTAAATTAATAATTTTTAATTATTACTGGAAAAGCCGAACGAATATTATAATTTTGTATTGAAATGTATATTAAATTTGTGTTGCTTTTCTTCCACTTTCACCTAATTGTCAGTAGCCTTGACAACTAATGTTTACGCTACTGGCTCGGAGACGTAAACACTCTCGACGCGCAGTGCTTTCGCACTATTCAATATAACTATCTTCTATCTTAAATAGTTATATTATGTAAAAGATAATTATATTCCGCACAAGTATTTTAGAATTATCCAATTTCTCGAATCCGCATAACTTGTATAACGAATTTTCACCGGGGCACTAAAATATTACACGTTTAACAATAAATATATAATAAAATATATATGCACGTATCTATATATTTTTTATAATAAATTATGCAGTCCCGATATCGCGTTGGGCGTCATGTAACGGTCCGCGAGAGGCAAAGTATCGTATGCACAAGGAAGCAGGAATAAATATCATAAAGGGGCGTAAGATATTTAAACTCTTTTTTGGCCATTTTTTTTATTTTGTTAAATGAATACTTTATATCTGAAGAATATTGTATCGAAATTTCAAGTTAATCGGAGCAAAATTGACAAAGTTGTGAGTATTCGAACATTCGTTGCACCAAGGAGGATTTTTACATATTCGTAATTCGTGTGAATGGCAGAAAGCTACAGCTTCAGATGCTCTAAACTCTTTTAAACACGGCTATACAACGCTTCCTACTGATATTCTTAGAGCTATTAGACACATTTATGAGGACTTGAGGAAAGACGAACTCTTGCAGCGATGTCTTGGAGGTTTCACGCAAAATAATAATGAGAGTCTCAATCAGCTAATCTGGAAAATCTTTCCAAAGTCAGTGAGTGGTACCTCTACGATTGTTGAAATTGCAGCTAATGTAGTTGCATGTATTTTCAATGAAGGTTCTTTTGCTCTGTTAGCCATTATGAAAAAGATGCAAATCAGTACAGGGTCAAGTTCCCACGAATGGGCGCGACAATTTGACGAGTTGCGAATAAATAGAGTAGAGGAACAAGCGTCACACGACAGTAAAGAAGGAAGAGTTTTACGTTGACAAATACAAAAAGATGCTTTAGACCATGTAGATGAAAGCGTTTTGCTATATGGACCTCGTATTGACGATTTTATATGAGCCTGAAAGAACTATAAATTTTTATTGTAAATTTTTTAGTTTACAAAACTTTTAAGCCGTTTCCTGAAAACTGTCATTTTTGAAGTCGGTGTACATCCTCACACAAAATCTACTAAACCGATCGGTTTGAAATATTGCACAGTACATCTTTATGTAATTCATCAGGTATGGGGCAGTCGATCCGGACGGGAAATGGGCCAGATGACAGGCTCACTAAACTCGATCATCCGAGTCACGTTCGCGTGAAGAGCTCGCGAGTATCGCTCAAGGGGGCGGTGATAAGCGCGGAAAAGAGAACAAAAGACCTCACGCGGTGAGACAACAGCCGAACGCAAAGTTATTGCTTTCTTTTTACGTCAACTCGCGCGTAGCATGACAGTCATGAAACTATCGTCGCGTGCGGTGTACTTGCTCCACTCCCCGCTCCCTCGCTCTTTTTTACTTACCTCTCCGCCAGTGTGTTAGTGCATCGGCCTGTAACATAACTACACATTGAGTGTATATATATAGACAGCAAATATTATATAGATATATTTACATAGGCTATCACGGGAGCGAGAGAGAGAGCATCGGGACATCGGATAGCAAACGTGAGCGACGCTTGCGATCCCCGTTACAATATATATATATATATACGCTTGCCTCGGAGTAACCTATGTTACAAGATTTGCTCGATATATTAATATAATAATATATATATTATTCACTACATTGTAACGATCCGTCTCCTCTCTTCTTGCGCGATATTTATATTTTCAATTGTTAGGGTTCTATAAAGATAGGGGATCGTGTCGGGACGTGCGAATGGACTGGGTGCATAACTCTTATTAGTAAATAACTTTTTTAATTATTAATAATAATAGTGTATTTTATTAATAATTTACAAAAAAAAACATAATTGACAACAATATTTTATTGCTTCATTTCAATTTCTCTTTCGTCTCTTTATAACAAGAAAGAAAGAAAAAAAATGTATTATTTCGTAAATTAAATGAAATTATAATATATTTATTTCGGCGTATTTCGTCGCGCCTTAATCCCTTAATCCTATGATCGGCTGTTCGGCCTTGTCCATCTATTTACACGGCCGGAGCTTTTGCTTCTTCGCAGCTTATCGTGTTTCATTTTATATAATTTCGAAGGGCTCCTCGTCAATAATATAAAATTATTAATTTTCAAATAATCAGAAGCGCCTGATCTTATTTAAAAATTATTAGACGCTCTTATTAAATACACATAACATTTTTACATGATATTACTAACTAAAGTTTCTTATTTATTTCTCCTACACATTTAATTTTGAATTCGATGTGCCTCGCTACAATTAATTTCGGTAAAAAGGTGTACCTTTTCTTGTAATTATTTAATTATATAGATTTTCCTATCTTAAACGATTTATCAGCGATTTTGTATTATTCTTCGTCGATCTGGGTGTATTAATTCGAGGAGCGCCTCGTCATTAATACACTTTTAATTTTATTTTTGATAAAGGATCATCTTTTCTCAGTGATAAAAATCGAATTTTATTTTCGGCGGTTTTTGGGCATAAAAAAAATGCCTGGCAGATTTTATATATTATTTCGAAGAGCGCCTCGTAAATAATATACTTTTAATTCTACTTCTGAAAAAGCAGCGCCTTTACTTAGAAAAAGAATATTTTCTTTTTAATTTTCACTGGCCTTCTCGAGTGATGTTCGGTGCGATATTTCTTGTTAATTAAGGAATGCCCTTTCCTATACAATAAATTATGTCTTCAAATGAGTAAAGAAGCGCCTTTTCCTCGTTGAAAAGTTTGCACCGGAAGACAACAGGTCGATCGATAGAATTTGATCGATTCCTTTGCTTGACTTGAGTGGTACCTTCCTGAGCAAGTGCCGAAAACAAACAGGATTTCTATCGGAAAATAACGCACATTTATACAGACGAAAAATACGTTATTGGATGTTAATTTATAGTTTTATTTATTTTGAGTGATTGCTTGCTGATTGCTGTTAATAGCATGCTATATTATTATATAAATAAACTATCTTCTAATCTACTTATGCGCGTTATTTCCTTAATATATAAAATATATATATTTGCGCGCCGGTGAGTAACCTACGTTACAACATTGAGAATGATGATTGCAAAAGAACAGCGTCTGATTATAAGTATACTACACTTTAGCTAAGAACTTGCATCGAAAAATTTAGAATTATTTGAATTTATTGCGCGCATGCTCTTTGGAGTGGCCCTAATTGAAAACAATTTTTTGTAAAAAAAAATTAAAACTTAAAATTTTTATAAACATACCGATAGAGAAAATTAAAATAAACATAGAATAATTATTCTAGATCTTTAGTTCATAAATCGTGTAATTAGATGGCGTATAACATTGAATGTAAATTTTTTAATGTTCAGGATTTTTCGGAATATCTAAGTAGGAAAAAATAAAAATTGGAGTTTTTTGGGATAAACAAAAGAAAAATACGTCGATTATTAGTTTTTTCTTTTTTTTCAGTAATTTTTCAGATCAGTAGAGTAGTGGCCGATTACAGTGTTTCCTTTGGTCTACAATAGGTATGATCATATTATGGCAATTTTAATATAATATGCGATACTAGCGGTGGAGAGGGAACTAAAAAATGGCATCCATAGGCATTACAAATTACAGGAAAGCATTTTACTTAGCTTAGTAAATTTTTGGAGTTCTTTAAAAAGTTCTTGAAAACAAACTGAAAATTACCAAAATTATTTAAATGTACTACATAAGAAGTATTATATTATAGCAGAATTAAAAGTGTAAAAAGCACATACTAGAGTTCTGTCCATGTCATCGAAAGGGTATTACAAGGGGAGATTGCTGTGAAGAACTTCACTTCTTACAGAAATTTTAATGCAAACTTAAGTTTTCATTGAATGCCTGAACCTGAAACTGCTAAAATTTATTTTGTAATATTGATGGATCGATGATGGATCATAAAGAGTGAACCAAAATAATAAAAATTAAATTAGATAAGAAAACAGTCACTTATGGCTATACTACTAGTTATATTTCTAAACAATATACTTTTATAACAATTATCCTGCGAAATAAATCTACGAGGGTGGATTGATAAGTTTCCGGCCTCACCAAGAAAAACAACGTTTTTAAGAATTTTTTTTTATTTCTCAACATAATCTCCTCCAAGGCTGATACATTTCTCATAGCGGAGCTTTAGTCTAGTAATTCCATCTCTATAGACTGATTCGTCGAGCTCCTCATAATACCCATTTACAGCTTCGATTACTCCTTCATTGTTCGCAAATCTCTTACAGCCAAGCCAATTTTTGAGGTTAGGAAAAAGATAATAGTCACTTGAGGCTAGGTCTGGAGAGTAGGGAGGGTGCGGCAGCAATTCAAACTTCAGATCGTTGATTTTAGCCATCACAACGATTGACGTGTGCGCTGGTGCGTTATTGTGATGAAACAATATTTTTTTCTTCACCAGATGAGGTTGTTTAATTTTCACTTCGTGGCTCAAACGTTGCAACAGGTCTGCGTAATATTGACCAGTGATAGTTTTACCCTTTTCAAGATAATCGATGTATATAATACCTCTTGTGTCCCAAAAAAAATAGTAGCCATAACCTTGTTTGCCGAAAAAATTGTTTTTGCCTTCTTTGGAGTTGGTTCCCCTGGTTCAATCCACTGATTAGACTGTTGTTTCAGGAGTGTAGTGGTGGACTCAAGTTTCGTCAACGGTTACGAATCGACGCAAAAATTCGCTTGGATTACGCTTATACAACGCCAAATTCGCGGTAGAAATTTCTTTCGAATCAATTTTTGGTCGACTGTTAGCAAACACGGCACCCATTTTGCACAGAGCTTTATTATATACAAATGTTGGTGCAAAATATTTTGTACACATTCATATAACATATTACAGGTTTCAGCTATCTCACGCACTTTTAATCTGCGATCTTTCAGCAATATTTAATGGATTTTTTCGATCATGTCTGGAGTTGTGACTTCAATGGGGCGTCCTGAGCGAGGCTCATTCACACGACCCTCTTTAAACTCGGAAACCCACTGCTTAACGGTTGAATATGATGGAGAGAGTGTCCCCAGTGTTGTGTCCATCTCTTCTTTAATTTTCTTCGGCGTTAACCCCTTCAAATAAAAGTATTTGATGACAGCACGATTTTCCAGTTTTTCCATTTTTATGAAAAACACAGACGCGTCTTGTTCAACTTGCTCTCAAACCTAAACTAACATGGCGATCGGACTGAAACTATAGGTGCAAGCTATCTAAGGATGGTACTATAGAACGCCACCTCAAGGTAGGCCTGGTGGCGCCATCTCTTGGTCAGGCCGGAAACGTATCAATCAACCCTTGTATTTAAAAAATTATTTTTATGTAATTTCCTTGTTTTTACATTGTGTTTAATTAAAATGTAAAGAAAATAATTATATCACATTTATTTTGTTTTTTAATATGCTAGAAGATTATAAAATGTATTGAAACAGTTAAATAAATATTTTACCCCATATACATTCTGTACTATCTACATTATGGAGGGTAGAAAGGAGTGGAAATTCCGCTAAAATCATGAATTACATGGTAGAACTTTGGAACAAAATTGGCTGCAAGACGGCGACACCTTGTGAGGTTGCTCATTCAAATGCATGCATTTGGAGAAAAGAGAGTGAGGGTATGCAGTTAGTATGGAGAGATTGGAATGTTAAATCTCTGTTCCCTCACTATAGAAGGTAGAGAGATGAAGTGAAAACTCCGTTTCTTTACGTGGGACAAACTCATAAAAAATTAGCCGGAGATGGTAGTTCAGATTTGTCCGGTAGAATTCGCTATCTTGCAAGTCCCTCGATGGTTTTGCGTGCAACAGCGAAAGACAAAGCAAAAGCCAAAGCGAGTAAGGGGAAGAAAAGAAGAAAAAGTAGGGGAGAAGAGATTTATTTCTCCCCTTTCTCCACGCTCAATGCATATCTCCACTCTCTTTTTGTTAAAAACATCCATTTGAACGAGCAACCTCACAGGGTGTCGCCACGATTTTAGCGGAGTTTCCATTCCTTCTCTCTACTCTCCCTAATCTTAACGTTCATGACTGCCATTTTTGCTTTGATGCAGTGGCGCCTTCTAATATGTGGTGGATGTTTTTTTTTGCCATATACAAGACCTTTCCCTACCACCGAAATGACCATGACTGCATCTCTTATTGAACGTTATATTGAAGGATGAGCGATGAGGCAACGAAGTGTCTTTTTTAATTGATCTTGATGAACCTGTCAAATTAGAATTTTTTTGTAACTTGTCAAATGTGTTCTTTTTAATGCAATTTAAGATATACACGTCTATCTTGATCTAGATAAATACAATATGAGTTTCTCTGTAAAGAAGACCGGTGGTAGAATGTGGCACGAAGCACGAAAACAAGAAAAAAAGATCCGTGGCATGCTGGTGGATTATCGTCGACGTGCTGAACGTCGCCGGGATTACTACGAGAAGATAGTAAGTTGTATTTATCCTTTTAGCAATCTTTGAATTCTTTTGAATTTTGAAGAACGATTAGTTGAACATAAAGTAGATAAGTTTTAGGAGTGGCCTTTGTAAATTTTTACCATACTATATTTCCTTATATATTAACAAGATTTTATAAAATATATAATAATAAGTATGATACTAAATGTGAGAACTTTCTAATCTGTTTTATTTTTATATCAATTATAAGATTTTGTATTTTTATCTTTTCGAAACTAAACTTACAAAAACATCTTGGCATTCACTATAGTTATTAAACTATCAAAACAAATAAATTAATTTATATTATATAAACATAATTTTTATTATATATTTTTGAAGAAATATAATTATATCTTGTTTGCATTCCAATTAATCATATTACAAAAATTAAAATACTATAAATAAAGCATTGATAAGTTAAATTTATTATATATTGTTAAATTATTTAATAGTTCAATTGTTAATAAACTATCTTTGTACTTTTTAATATTTCAATAAATGCAATTTATTATTATATTAATTTCAATCTATTTCGTAGAAATCTGATCCTACTCAATTTCTTCAGTTACATGGAAGACCATGTAAGATTCATTTAGATCCAGTTATTGCAGCAGCTGGTGACAGTCCTGCTAATATGTAAATTTCTTCTTTTTAACATTGTAATAACTTTAAATATTGAATATCATTAATTTAGTTTAATCTTTTTATTTTGGGTTTAAAGGATGCCTTGGCAAGGAAATAATGATAATTTAATAGATCGATTTGATGTAAGAGCTCATCTTGATTGGATTCCAGAAGCTAATAATACCAATGATATTGATATTCCTTTAACTAACGAGGATAGGCATATTAATTATGAAAGATATCGAATTATTGTCCAAAATGAATTCCTAACAGGTTAGTGGATAAAATATATTGCTATTTTTTTAATTATAAATTTCTAAAATTGTATTTGAACTTATTTTTAGTATAAGATTTTTAACAATAGTAGTTATCTTATAATTTGAAAACCAATTAATGAATTCAAAAATATAAATGAAATTACTTGTTTGTTCAAATATAATTTCTTGTTTTTTACTTTATATTTTATTGCTTTGATGAAAATATATATAAATATTTATATATATTATAGTTTATAACTTTACATTTATATTTATGTAGAAAAACTATTTTAAAACAACACAAATATTTGAAATTGTGCAATTATTTCAACAATATATTTATTAAAAAAGAAAATTTTTAAATTAAATTAAGTTTTTAATTGTAATTGTTTTTAGTAACCGAAGAAAAATTTCTTCATCAAATTCATTTAGAAGAACAGTTTGGATCATCAACTAAGCCAGATTTAATTAAAGATAAGAAAAAATCTAGTAATAATGCTGCGATTGGTTATAATTATGAAACTGAAGAAGCAATTCCAGAAGTTACAAAAACATTGGAGACTAACATATCAGAAGAAAAAGAAGAAGATGATAGTGATATTGATTTAGATATCTGTGTAGATGTATCCCAAATTGAACCATCTCAAGCTCACGAAATGAATTTAGTAGCTCAAAAATATGGACTTTTAGGAGCTGATTATTTTAGTTTTTTAACTCAAGATTTTGAAGAAGCTGAAACATTAAGACAGGCAAGAAAACAAGAAGAGGAAAAAGCAATGTATTCTGTAAGCAATGTTTTAATATTTATTAATAAATAAAGAATAATCAAAAATAATTCATAATTTACTTACAGGGACGAAGGTCTAGAAGAGAAAGAAGAGCTTTTAGAGAGAAGAAAATGATTGGTCGTATAATGAGTCCTCCTAGGTATAACTTTATTTAGTAAAAAGATCTATTTATAAAATATTACAACATAAAATATGATACATTAAACATACTATTTTATCATTAAAAAATTTTTTTTTAATTTTATTCTATTAAAGGTGATTTAACTTTATATTTTTAAACTATACAAATATTTGTCTTAGTTATGCAGCTAGAGAAAGTCCAGAATATAATCCCTACCGTAAATCATCTTCCAAATCACGTTCAAGGTCACCTTCACCTATTAATGCAGGGCAAATTACTTATATTACAAGTTTTGGAGGTGAAGAGGATTTAGCTCAAAGTAGTTCCTCCCAAATTATATCAAGTTCAAAAAAAAATAATTCTGCAAATGCAAAAAAGAAAAAATCAAACAGTCCAGTTTTAAATGAAAGGTCTTTAAATAGAAAAACAAAATCTAGATCAAGGAGTGCATCATGTTCTCGAAATAAATGTTATCGAAAGTGTGAACCTAGAAGATCAAGTTTAATATATTCGAGGTGTTTATTAAACAATTTGATAATAACTTAATTAAGTAATTTAATACTTAAATACTTTCAATAATAAAACTAAATTTTTTTGTAATTATTTTGTTTCATTTAACGATATATAATAATGATGCAATTCAATCTTTTGCAGATCCAGAAGGGATTTATCTAGATCAAGAAAATATAGTGGTAGATCTAGAACACATAGTCATTCTCGTTGGTCGCGCTCGTATTCCAGGTCTAGATCACGTGGTCGAAGTAGGTCACGATCATATACCAGATCTAGGTCACGTTCGCGGTTGAGGTTCAGAACTAGATCAAAAACCAGATCAAAGTCACGGTCACGGTCTCGATCACGTGTTAGAAGATCACGATCGCATTCAACGTATTCATCATCACTCAGAAGCAGTAATAAAAGTAGCAGTTATTCAAGGTCGCGATCAAGGTCAAAATCCCGAGATCAGCCAAAGAAGCGGCGGTTTTCACAATCAAAGTCAAAATCAAAATCAAGATCTAGATCCAAATCAAAACCTAAATCCAGATCCAAATCTAGATCCAAAACAATTTCAAAGTCAAGATCGAGATCAAAATCAAGTTCAAAATCACAGTCAAGGTCTAGATCTAAAGTAGAGTTAGAAAGAAGATCCAGATCTGTATCAAGGGCTAGATGCAGAAGTAAAAGCCGAAGTAAATCTAGATCAATATCAAGATCGAGGAGTAAATCAAATAGTAAAAGGTCTAAAAGTGTGGAAACTAAGCCATCTACAGTACCAAGGTAATTTTAACCAACACTATAGTTTGTTATATAATTTTCACTTGAATAACAATTAGTAACATTTTTTCTTACATTATATTATTAATAAACAATTTTAAAGATTTAGATAGATGTATATATAATTTTTTAGGTATTATGGTCGACGAGGAAAATCATCTAGTTTAGAAATTGAATTATCAGATAATGAGGACAAAAACCAATCTGCACAAAAAATAACAAATAATTCAAACATGTAAGTTGATTATTGAGTTATAAAAGTCTTAAATATAATATCTTAAATTTATTGGATTTGCTTACAGGAACAAGCCAAAAGCAGGGTTAAGTACAAATTCTGGTGGCGGACACAAAGTCAGTAAGAACCGTAACGCTTTATTAGTCACTTAATGCACAATGCAAATGAAAAAGAACCATGTACTATTATTCCCTTTCTATCTTTTCTTATCAAAGATACAAAAGACGTGTTTATTTATATTATTCTTCACGATAAGCAGTATGCAACATCATCATTCCAGTATAAATTTAATTTAAATTACCTATAAATTGATATAGTTGATTGTTTCATATTTAAATTATATGTAGCAAAAATGCTCACTCACATGTAATATTTCTTTGGTCCACTTTCGTCAGCACGTTAATATATTTTAGTTGAGTTTGATTTCTTGCGTAAATTATAAAAAAAAAGAGATTAAAAACGAATTATATTCGTTTATTTGTATTAAACATATCTATAAGATTTTAATTTTTCAGTCTTCAAAAATTACACCTCAAGAACGGCTTAAAAAAAAAATGCAGGCCTTATTAAATAGACAATGTGAGTAACATTTTAGTGAAAAATATATTTGTACATTATTTTATAATTAATTAATACTTAAAAATTATAGATAAAGCTGACAAAAAAGCAGAACAAGCTAGAATTGAGAAAATGGAACAGCAAAGGCAAGATAGAGAAGATGAAATACGAGAAATGTCTTTAAAACTTCGTAGAAAGTAAGTATTTAGGTTATACAAGGGTAATATCATATTAGACGTTCAGCAATTAATATATTATTCAAAGAATTACATAAATGCTAGTCAAATATAAGAGTATCTAGTTTAATTAAATTTTAAACCTATTGTCATAACAAATTTATTGAAAAACACAAAACATCACATGCACTAAGACGAATTGCTTGTTATTTTGTATAGACAACGAGAACGAAGACATCGATATGAAGGTCACAGTTCTGATTCTCATTCATCAGTATCACGATCTCCAAGTCCAGATCGGAGTTCACGAAATTCTGCACGTAGGGATAAACGAGAGCGCGAACACAGAAATAATGAACATGATGTTGATCGCGACAAAGAGCGAACTCGTGATAAAAGAAATAATGACAAAGTAAGACACAACAGGTCAGATTCTCGAAGGCGATACCGCACGCCTTCTCGTCATTCTAGCCCAAGAAATACTCGGTAAATTAAATTTTTTATTTATAATTTAGTATTTTTTAATTAAATATAATTTACTATAAATAATTTATTTTCTTCTTACTTACAGTGGATTGGTTGATTATTAAGTGAATAATGAAGTGACCATAACTACAATTGGCGCTAATTTGTACATGGGTGCTGTGAATTATAAAAATTGTCATACTTATTTTATGTTATTTAACTCATAATTTTGTTCAATAAAAATTTTAATGTTAAATATATTTGAATATCATTTGTACCTCAAATTGTTTCTTTTATACATTTCTTTAAAAAGATAATTTCATTAAAATTTTTAATTTCTAACTATTATTATAATTTTATAATTTATTTATTAAGAATTGTCATATTTGAGTATATGTACTTCAGTCTTGGCAATATAAAATTAAAGAAAAATTGTATAGTAAGAACATTACATAAAAATTATACAGTAAGAGCATTACAGCAACTGTGCCAGAAATTAGCAACATGTCTTCTATATCATTTGGTGTTTTAACAAGTATGATAATAAATAAAACTACAAAAGATAAATTTTAATGAAAATAGTTTTAATATATAATATGGATTTGCAATTTTCTCAATTTATATTTATAATAAATTATAATACATAAATATGTTTGTGGAGAGGTTAGCTTTCTATTTACATTACAATATTTTTCATAGTAAGTGATTCCTGTTCTACAAATGATCAAAGTGATGCAAGTGGTCCAATCTTAAAAGATCTGTTAACTAATAAACAATCTGAAATTTCAACAATTTTAAAAGCAGAAGTCAAATGCAGTTCTATTGTTCCAGATGATGAATATACTATTATTGTAAGTTTTATAAATGGCTTATATAATCAAATAGGAATTAATTTTATATTACTTAAATTTATAGGAAACCTTAAAAAGTTGGTCTGACAATCTTGCAATAAATGTTATTTTAACTACTGGAGGAACTGGTTTATCTATTCGTGATGTGACTCCAGAAGCTACAAAAAAAGTTATTAATAAGGAAGTTCCAGGATTTGCTTATGCCATGCTGTCTGAAAGTTTAAAGATTACACCAATGGCAGTTCTATCAAGGTAACAACAATATATGTATTTAAAAAAAAGAAAAAAAAATGAAAAAAAATGAAAAACAAATTTCTCATATTTTATTTAAAAGAATAAACTACCTTTGTTGTATAAAATTCTTTATAATTTTCCAGATTTTATTTTCTAATTATAGAATATATAATAGAATAATAAACGAAGAAAAACAATAGCTTATTTAAATATGTATTTACATTATAATATTAAAAATAAATAAAATATTTTAGGGCTATCTGTGGTATTCGGAAGAAAACATTAATAATAAATCTTCCTGGGTCACCAAAAGCAGCAAAAGAATGCCTTAGTATCATAGCAAAATCAATTCCTCATGCTGTAGATTTAATGTTAAATTATCAGAAAAATATAAAAACTATTCATTACAAAATGCAATGTGACCCTAACTATGGTGCTTGTGCTTACAAAAATTCAAAAACTACATTAGATTTAAATAATGTTGCTGGTCGTCCGCGGGAGTCACCATTTCCACTGATTTCAATTGAAAAGTCTTTAGAATTGATAAAAAGCAGTGTAGAAAAGGAAGTTTCTTCAGTAAAAGTAAATATTTGGGAATCTTTTGGGAGAGTGTTAGCAACAACTGTGAATTCAAATTATAGTCTCCCCCCATTTAGAGCATCAGTCAAAGATGGTTATGCTGTTATTGCAAAAGATGGTAAAGGCAAACGCAATGTTTTAGGATGTGTTGAAACTGGACAGCAAGTAAGTTTTAATAGAAAAACCAATGTTCATTGTAATATTTTTTTTCCTTTGTCATTTTTTAATTTCAATTTTATTAAAATTTCATCTAAAAATATGTATTTTTGTGCTATTCTGAAAATGAGAAATGTGGAGGAAAGAGAGGAGTGAAAACTTCGCTCATTTTACATGGGAGAAGCTTATACAAAAATGGTCGCAGATGGTAGTTCAGAAATATACGTTTCTCCTACATTTTATACCATCGTTATTCTTGGACTGCCTCTACTCTTTTTCCGGAGCAGGAGAGAAAATACGACTCCAAGACTATCTCTGTCCTTCAATTTAGACTTCAATGCATCCGTTTAAGCAGAGATGAATAGAGATTGCCAGGGACATAGGCGCATCTGGTTCCGTCGCAGCGCCAGAAGAAAAACTTTTTTCTGCGGCAGAACGGCGAACAAGGTCTCTTTAGGATCGACAATTGTAGGATTCTGTAAGATAATGTCCGAAAAGAAAAATATAATACGTGTCCCGGCAGTGCAAGCGGAGATGAGCGTCTGGCTTGAAAGGGGGAAGGGGGCGGGCAAGCGTAATGTAGTAGCTAGTACAGCTGCAACAGGCTGCAGTGTCATAAAGGGGAGTGGAGGGAATCTGAAGAAATGAAGAGAGGCAAGCAATATTCGAGCAGATTCGAGACGGGATATTTGGAAACAGATCGAAATAAATGCACATATTCGTGCATTTGAATTCCTATATAATTGTGTATATATGTGCGTGAGCGCGTGCGCGTGGGCGTGTGTGTGTATACGGAATCAAGCGCACGAATATGTGTATTTATTTTAATATTATTTTATTTTAGTTATTTCATAATTGTTTGAATATTTCAAATTTGTACCGTTAAGTCCATTTAAATTACGAAGCAAAGATGACTTTAGTAACGTTTGTTAACAAGATTTTTAAATATATATATATACGTATATACATACATACGTGTGTGTGTGTGAGGGGGTGTACGCATATATACATACATATATATATATATATATATATATATATATATATATATATATTTGTTTATGTGTATATATTTGTATATATATATATACACTAGCATCCCCCGTCTCGGCTTCGCCCGAGATAATAATTTAACCGATTTCATAAGCAATTCAATAATATCTAAGTAAAAAGTACTCTATATATAAAAATCTATATTACTATAAATAATTGACCATAATGTACCCATCGTCGCTTCTGTATATACAGTATGTATATACAGAATGTACAACCGTATTTAATACACACATATATGCATATTACATATGGCTTCTATGAGGAAAATTGTACTTTCGAGTTAAAGCGGTACAAAAAGATGTCGCAAGTGTCTGGAGACGACGTTTATAGAGAGTATCATGTTCGGAATATACAACATGTCTCGGGACGACTACTACGGAGAGTTTTGTGTTGGGAAGGTAGAATAGGACTTCCAAGTATCCCAGGACGACTTTTACTGGGAGTGTGCGTATTCAAATGATAGAAAATGAATCTCTTTATAGATGTTTCTTTAACACTCCCTGTAGAAGTCGTTCCAAAACATCCCGATATTGTATTCGAATGTCCCAACATGAATCTCCCCATAGAAGTCGTCCCGTCATACCTGGACATCATATTCTACCGTCCGCACACGAAATTCCCCGTGGAAGTAATCCCGTCATACCTGGACATTGTTTTCTACCGACCGAACACAAAATTCCCCGTGAAAGTCGTCCCGTCATACCTGGACATCGTCTTCTACCGTCCGAACATGAAATTCTCCGTGTAAGTAGTCCCGTCATACTTGGGCATTGTTTTCTACTAACTAAACACGGTACACACCGTGGAAGTCGTTCCAAAACATCTGGGAATCGCATTCTATCATCCAAACACGAAACTCCCTGTATAAGTTGTCCCGACGTACCTAAACATCGTTTCCTACCAACTAAGTAAAATAAAACATAGTCCCAGTAGAAGACGTCCCGAGAAAGCTAGCATCTCTTCCTAACGACTAAACACAATACTCCCCGTAGAAGTCGTTCGGAAAGACCTAGATATAGTATTTTACCGTCCTAATACGGATCTTCTCATGGAAGTTGATTTCCTCATACTTGGACGTCGTTTTCTATCAAGTAAATACAATATTCCCCGTAGAAATCGCCCAGAGACACCTAAACATGGCATTCTATCATTCGAACACACAACTGCCTATAGAAATTGTATTTAATATATATATATATATATATATATATATATATATATATATATATATATAATATGTACAATATAATATACATACATATATATATATATATATATATATATATATATATATATATATATTTGTATATATTTCGTATATACCCGTTCTTTAAATTAAATACCTTTAACTTTAATAAATTCGATCAAATGTTGGTATACAAATAGCATATTTTTGAAGCATACGATGGATATTGCTCTTTTATGCAAAAGCGACGATATATTATATATATTGTAACGGTGCGCGTGTCCGCCTCGAGCACGAGGACGGCGGGCACGGCCGTTGCAAATCTGTGCCCGGCTGGGCTTAGCCCCGAAGGATTCCGGCGAGGGAGAGGGGCGGTTCGCGAAGGGCGAAATATCGCGTTCAGGACTGCGCGTGGGATAGGGCGGCTAATGGAGCACACTTGAAATAATAAAACAATAATGATTAAGATTTCAATGTGCTTTAATATCGCAGTGTCAAAAGAATATAAGGCAGCGCCTATGTGCGAGGCGTGCGGGACGCAGGCCGAGGGTCGCCGAGGCGACGGCGCGCGAGGAGTTCGGGAAGAGAGAGAGAGAGAGAGAGAGAAAAGGGGCTGCCACTTACAGTGAGCCGGAGCTCGTAGGTCCCGCAGCTTGTTCTCGTCCGGCAGCAGCGCCTTCCTTTGCCGGGGGCGGCGGTGACGTCGGCGTCCGGAAGCCCCGGAATGGGGCGGTTATTCCGCGTAGATGGGGTCGAATGACAATTCGTCCGCTCGAACTCGTGTTCGGCGCGTGTGCACTGCACAAACTCACACCACTGTGGCACAGCAAGCGCGTCAAATCGGGCACCCTCCCCGAGGACGAGGTACGAGGCGGGGGAACCTTGGAGCACAAGGCAGGTTCCCACACGCGATTAGTCGCGGCATGGCGGTAGCAACCAAAAAAAACGGACGACGTGCATAGAAGGCCGGTAACGACGCGTGTTCTTAGCTCGCGGCTTTCTCTCTTTCTGTCTAATTCTTCGCGCGCGTGGCCGTCTCTCCCCATTCTCCGCTCTCTCTCTCTCACTTACCTCTCCGCCGGTGGTTGTGCGTCGGCCTGTAACAGATAAACATTTCTACATGCAAATATACAAATACATATGTACAGGCTACGACTAGAGAGAGAGAGCAACGGGACGTGGGAAAGCAAGCGCACGTAGTGCTTGCCTTCCCCGTCACAATATATATATATATTCATAGTTTCAAGGTTTTTGGTAAAGAATCCTATTTTGCCATCGTTGCTTTTGTTCAAACTAAAAAAAAACATAGTCTCTTGTCACAATTCTGAAGTTAATAAAATGTATAACAATAAAAACATAATTTGTCGTCACAAACTATATTCAGTATGATTTGGCATACAGAACCATTTTATAAGAGAAGGAGAAAGAAGGTCAGAGAAATAGAGAAAGATAAAGATAGAGAGAGAGAGAGAGAGAGAGAGAGAGAGAGAGAGAGAGAGAGAGAGATATTTTCCCACGTAACAGAAAATAACATTTAAAAAAATTAAAAAATATCCATAAGGTGTGAGAATAGTGTCAGATTAACCTGCAGAACAAAAAAAGTTATACCAACTAACGCCACACCTTCTTTAGGATACGAATCCCAAAATTGGATATGAACATTTGTCTGAGCTGGATTGGTATTAATATTTAAGCGGACTAGTTTGTGTTTCAAAGATGTTCATGATTCAAGACACCACCTAGTGGCCGCTGGTGAAACTGATTGTTAAAACGATTAACTTAATTTATTGATGAAAGTAAAATGGTTTTTAATAAAAAACATAGCCTATATCTTCCCAAGGTAATATAGAATGTATATGTCAAATTTCAGAACAACCGGTTCAGTAGTTTTATCGATTATCGCGTACAAACAAAAACACGCTTTGTCTTTATAAATTAGTATGATATGATATGATATATATATATATATATATATATATATATATATATATATATATATAAGGACCTTTACTCAAATGTTTTCTTGGGAAAATTAAATATATATATATCATTTAGCAACCTTGTCTAGGGAGGCGGTAGGGGGGAGAAGAGGAACCCAAGGGTTTAACGTGGATTACCGGATTAGTCGGTGTTGCAGTTGTTTATAGCTGCCTATAGCATGCGCGTTCGTGCGCTCTATACCTCTCATTCTCTTTCTCTCTCTCTCTCTCTCTTTCTGACCTGACCATCTGCTTCGATGCTGTGCGGGGCCTAGCGGAGCATTGTGTCTATAGTATATACATTAGAAATTGTTGGTAAAGTGATTATTTAATTTGCCAATTTTTTATATTTTTGTCGAATTTGCCAAAAAAAGCCTATGACCTATTCCTGTCTATGTAGAAGACGTGGTTAAATTTTGAACACGATCGGTTCAGTAGTTTTGGAGTTTATCCAGGACAAACAAACACACATACATTCATTTATATATATATATATATATATATATATATATTATAACCCCAAAATCGGGTTATACTTACTATTCACTTACGTGTGTGTGTGTGTGGACTCTTCCACGCTGCTGGCCGTGCACTCCACTGAAAGGGGACGGGGAACGGAGAATGAACCACGCGAGTGAATTTATTAGATTATTACAATATTACTGTTTATTTGTACAAACCGACTATTTACAACGATGAATCAATACATATGCTTAATCCTGAGTGCGGGTTCCGCGACACTACATCAAATATTTAGTCAATCATGCACTCCTTTAACATCTACGGGGACGGGGGAAACGGAACGGGACGCTTTTGACGAAACACGTGGGAACAACGGTATTACACTACGCATTAAATGCTAACGGACAATTTGTGCTCGAACGCATTCACGGCGATACAATGCGATACACGGAATTAAAAACTAATCGCTAAGCTACGCGCGATAAATACATATTTTACGGCTAAACCGCGAAGCTATGCCGTCGGCAGATCGCGGCGCGCGGATGCGACGGCGGGTCAGGACCTAGCTATATGCGCACCTGAATCAAATAACAAAAGCAAAAGCTACTTGCCGCCGACGACGATGATGCTGTCGCTGGCGCTCGCTGGTGCTGTCGCTGACGCCCGCTGATGTCGTCGCTGGCGCTCACTGGCGCGGTCGCTGGCGCTCACTGGCGCGGTCGCTGGCGCTCGCTGGTGCGGTCGCGGTCGCTCGCTGGTGCGGTCGCTGTCGCTCGCCGGTGCGGTCGCTGTCGCTCGCTGGTGCGGTCGCTGTCGCTCGCTGGTGCGGTCGCTGCTGTCTGGGCGACCGGGCGCGCGCTCTCTCTCTCGCTCCTAGCTGCTGGCTCGCGCGGCTGCGCGTGGCGGCGGCTCGTAGCCGCTGATGGCGTCGCTGGTTCACAACGGCACGCGTATGGCAACGCGCACACGCCTCCTCAAGGCTTCCGCTCACAGTCCGGGGCTGACACGAGGACGTCGCCGCGTGTCCTCTCCTCGTCGATGCCGATGCTTTCGCACGGAGGTTGCGCGAGGGCAAACTTACTACGCGTTCCCGCGAAAGGTGCAAAACTGCAACCTCACTTCACGTTTCACGATGCGATCGCGAACGAGCAAAACTACTGTATTCTAACGCGGGACAAAATGAAGGTGCGTCGGGGACGAAAAGGAAAAAGAAATGCGACGGAGAACCAACTCGAGAACTCGAATTGACGAAGGTCAAGACAAGAATGCGAAGTTCGTTCCGAACTTCTTACTTCCTACAGCGCTTCCAGCGCCCTCGCGGCTCGCGCGTATTGTTTCGCGGGCACGCCCGAACACTCGCGGTTTCGCACGAGCGCTCTCACCTACAGCCGCCATTCGGGCGGTTACAAACTCCCCCTCCCAAACCGCAGGGGGGGCGCGTGATCGCGAAAGGTTGTGCAGGGTGTCCGTAAGCGAGACGCGAACGTCGTATATGTACTTCGGGTAACATAGTGGGGACTAACACCGAGGTTCAAATACATACGGTAAGGGATCATACATTCTTTGACAAAAACACGGTAGGGGGACAATACATGATTTGGGCAAAAGAAAAAAAAAACGACGACCATTGGTTTACCCTTCGCATGGGTATAAACGAGAAACAAAAAAAAGTAATTTGTGGTAACGAAAACGAAAAATGTGATTGCACCCGCTGGTGCAGCGCTTGGTCGTCGGTGGCTCGCTATGGCTCGATATAATTCTATTTGTTATTCCTATTACTACTTCCCTACGTCTAATTATAAACTAAACCCTATTCTAACCTATTGCTAACGGGACTTATCCTAGAGAAATATAGATTATTATTATTAGGTGACGAAAGAAAAAAAACTATAACTAATATTAATATAAATCCTGTCCTAGCTACCTAGTCAGGTTTCTAACGCTCGCTTCTGTGTTTTTCTTGCAATCATTTCGCTTTCTTTCTTGCGATTCTCTTCTTCTTCTTCGGCTTGTTGCTAGTTCGCTGGAAAAATAGTCGTTGTTAGTGACGTTCCTATTATCGGGGTTGGTACAGTGTTGGTGGGGCGAGCAAGTAGCTTGGTTACTATGGGAGCCATTGTGCGCTCTTCTAACTGGTGCTATTGCTTTTGTCCTCACCCACCGACGCTGTGCCATCAGTGTATCTCGGCTGAGGGGTTGGCTCTAATATCCCTTTCTTTTTCAATTTTCCAGGTCATCCCTTAACACGATTCGCGCTCACTCCATATATATTTTCCATGGGGATATATGGGTACCGTTTCCTCTCTTGGGACGTGGTGGGGGAATCATGGGGATGGCCGTACGGGAAAAACGATCGGGGTGCTACTTCTTCCATTTCTGCGTTGGGCATTATTCGAGATGTCAACGTTTTTATGCTTGCGCCTTTCTATATACTCTCGCAATACATCATGTATCGTTGCTCTGCCCAGGTTCACGGGGCGTCATTTTATAGATTGGCTCTTGTTTGCGCCATTTTATATGCTTCTTATATAGACTGCGCCATATTATAGGGGTTTGCTCCTGTCCACGCCCTCTATATATATTTGCTTCTGTTTGCGCCAGTTATATCTGAGCTTACTCCGGTTTGCGCCATTTTATACGCAGGGTCATTTTATGCGCACATGCTCCTATTTGCGCCGTTTTGTGTATCGTTTATACATATGTACTTTTCTTTGTGCCATTTATGCGTCATTTATACATATGTACTCCTATTTGCGCGCCATTTTAATATGTGCGTGCGCCTATTCACGCGCCATTTTAATACTTATGTACACCTCTTCGCGCCGTTTATATTTATATTTAGTCTCATCTCTTCGCGCCATTTTATTTTGTATATATATTTGTATTTGGTTTCATCTCTTTGCGCCATTTTAATACTTATGTACATCTCTTCGCGCCATTTATGTACCCGTGCCACTCATACTTTCTGCACTTTTACGCCTCTGGGCTGGGCATTATTTATGTCGGTGCCCCTCTATCACCTCCAGCCCTGTATCATGTCCTTCTGCGGTAGCGTGGGCACTCAGCAACAGGCGATCTACTTGTTTAAATAAACAGTCGCCCCCGGCATTATAATGAGTAATGGTTGCTGAGCTCCCGCGGCGGCTGCCGCTTGCCTAATGGTTTGCTCCATCATTGGCGGTATTGACATAGGCGCTCCCGTCACCTCCTCATTCACGTTCGCCATCCCTAGTGGCTCCACCAAGTCTTCTGACACCTGACGTGTCGTCTTCTCTACCCCTCTAACGTCCTCCCCCTCCCAAGACGGAACGGCAGGGGTCGGCTTCCGACAGGACGTGCACATGCTAACGTCAATGCCGGCTCTGCCACACCTATAACAAAATCTCCTTGATCTGGGGTGTGGGCAGGCGTTGTAGCGGTGACCGACCTCGCTACAATTCCAGCAGTTTGTTACTGCTGCCTCGCCATGGTCCGAACCTTCAGCTCCTGCTGGGCCCGTGAAGGACCTATTGTGCATGCTTCCGAGACCCGGAAGTGGCGTTGTAGGGATTGAAGGGTGGGGCCGTATGGGCGGGATAAAGTTGGGGGGTGGTGCGATAAGGGTGTCCATCAAGCCTGGGAGTTTCTTGCTGCCTTTGGTGACAATTGCCTCTATGATTACTTCTTCTTCTGAATTGTTCAGGCTCGCCACTGGGCTTGTTTCTATTTCTTTACTCTCCGGTGGTGGTATTGTGAATGGGTTAACCCTTTTCTTGCTTTCATTGTTTTGTTTCGGGTTATGGGTTGGGGCGACGGTATGTGGGTACGGTATGGGGGTATTTCCTTGCTGTGGGGCGATTTGGGGGGATTCTGCGATAACATCGTTTGTTGCCTTCCTGTATTTGGTCGGAATGATGTATCTCTCCTTAGTAGTGGCGTGAGCATCATGTGCGGTTGGATGGGGTTGCATGTCCGACTGTTGTGTTGCGATAGACCGCATGAACGCACATCGGTCTCCGCGATATAGTCGAACGTCTCCATGTTCCGGGGTGCTCACATATACTACTTTCTCCACATTTTAGGTGCGTGTGGCTTTTTGGGAGGATGTCGCTTAAGAATCCTTGGCCCTGGCCTATATGGTAACGGGCTGACCGAACGTATTTGGTCGTGCGGGGTAAAATCTTTCTGTACCCGGACTTTTGTACGTGACGGTTCTAATGGACCCGTTTTGTATGAGGCTGCTTCGGAAATGTATCCATCTTCCTCCTCATTTGCCGGTTCTCTACCTTCTACCTTCTGTTGATGTTCTGTGTCTTCATTCTGCTGAGCGTGTTCTTCTTGAGTTTCCGTAGTTTCTCGTCTTTGCGGACGATCGCACTGTTGATGTTGTGCCTTCTCCGTAGTTTTACGTCGTTGCGGACGCTCGCTCTCATCTTTATTTTCTGATGTTATTGCGGTAGTTTTACGTCTTTCCGGACGCACGCAAAAGGTGTTGTTTTCCTCTTCTGCTTGTTTCATAGTTTTACGTCGTTGCGGACGATCTCGCTCATCTTCATTTCCTGATGTTATTGCGGTAGTTTTACGTCTTTCCGGACGCTCCTCTTCTACTTCATTTTCTGGTGTTATTGCGGTAGTTTTACGTCTTTCCGGACGCACGCAGAAGGTGTTGTTTTCCTCTTCTGCTTGTTTCATAGTTTTACGTCGTTGCGGACGATCGCAGGAGGTGGTGTTCTCCTCTGCATCTATCGTAGTTTTACGTCTTTGCGGACGCACGCACTCATCTTGAGTTACCTCCTCTAAATATTCTGTATTGGGGCATGGGACGTTGTCGGTAATGGTTTGGGTTTGGGGTTGGGTGGGACTTTCGGGGTCCTCGGGGGTCGGTATGCTTGTGTCCAATAGCGAGGGGGCGAATGATGCTTCCGCTATTGGTATAGTTAGCATCGCCGCTTCCTCTTCGACGCACTCCTGTGTTGCATTGGGACTGAACTGAATTAAATTCAGTCGCGATTTCCGTACCTCTTCGAGGGCCTCGCTTACTTTCCCCATATCGATAGTAGTATTGAAGCGGTTGGGGGAACCTCTGCGTATATGCACCGTTGGTGCGGTTACGCTTCTGGACGTTAACCCCCACATTTCTTCTGGGTCGTACGCGAGGGATGGGGGGATTTGTTCGTCCCCAGGTCTCTTGGACTGATCGGACATGACCGATCGACGCAGTCCTCTGCCTCGTCCGTTTACTCGGTACATGTTGCTGCTCGTTGTTGATACCTGTGGATAAATTACTGCTATTAGGTTGGTGATATCTCTTGAGGTCTGATATATGTGCCTTTGTCGTTTTCCCGTCACTCATGTCTTTGATCTCGAATACGACGGGGGATATCTTTTTCGTAATTTTACAGGGAGCTACAAATTTTGGGGCCAATTTCGCTGAGAATTGGCTGGGACCGGACGACAGAACATGGTTGCGTCGACATACCATATCGTTTACCTCAAATGTTTCCGCTCGGCGACCCTTGTTATAATATTTGGCCTGTTTTTGACTTGCGGCGCTCAGATGTTTTCTTATGAGATTGTGGATGGCGGGCAATCTTTTCATGCGGTTTTGCCATTCCTGTGGTGTTAATGTTTGCACCTGCAGCGTTGAATCTTGAGACTGACGATACGTCGGCATTTCTCGGGGACTCCGGCCAAAATTTAAAAATGCCGGCGACGTCTGGGTGCTAGCGTGCACTGCTGTGTTCACTGCAAATGCCAACTCTGGGAGGTGGATGTCCCAGTTTTTATGGTCGTTTTGGACAAAAATCGCGATCATGGTTTTGATGACCCTGTTTACTCTTTCTACAGGGTTGGCCTGTGCGTGGTACGGCGCAATAAATTGGTGTACTATACCCAATTCTCCGAGTTTGGTCTTTAGCCAGTTGTTGGCAAACTCGGTACCATTATCCGAAATTAGGTATTTCGGGCAACCCCACTTGAAGATGATCTGCTCTTCTAGTGCCCGTGTGATCGCTTGGCCATTGGCTTTTCGCAATGGACGTATCTCGATGTATTTGGTGAAAAGGTCTTGGAACACCAAGAGATACTTATGTTGTCCCTTGCTGGTCGGGAACGGGCCCATGATATCTGCGGCTACACTGCTCCAGGGACCTTCGATGTTTCGTTGGGACATCAAGCCCGTGGGTCCTCTCTGCGACACTTTGTGTATTTGACACTCAGGGCAGTGTTTCACATGTTTGTGTATGTCTCTTTTCATACCTGGCCAGTAGTACTGCTGGCCGACTTTGTGAGTGGTTTTATCCACTCCAAAGTGCCCTGAGGTCAGAGTGTTATGACACTCATGGAGGACGCGCTCTCTGTCGTTAGAGGGTACCACGAGCTTTCTGACGGTTCTATGATACCCTCCTCGAGCAATCGGTCAATTTCCGCATGAGCCTGCTGGAGGAGTTTATCCGGTATTCGCCGGAGACGCTGTTTTATGGGACGGTGCCCCTGGGTGTCAATATAATGTGGCTGCATGCGTGCCAATTTTAGCGTTCCGGTTTTTTCCGGTATAAGGTGCCGTAGCACTCGGTCCATTGCTTTTCTCTCCGTGTCTTTTAGTTGTGCTACCCCGTTAACGGCTGCAATGGCCGTGATAGCTTCAGGTGAGTCACGGTGTTGGGTGACGAAACGCCTGATGATTTTCTTAGGCGTGTGCCACGTAGCGTCTGCAAAGTTGATGGTCATCTTTAGCGACGAAAGTATGTCCATACCAAGGATCATGGCGTATTTCAAGGAGGCCGATACTTTGAAGCGGGCTTTAAGCCGTTGGTTGTCGATCGTTAGTGACAGATCGACCTCGCCTTCGTCAGGACATACCTTGCCGTCCGGCATCTGCATATAGGAGAGCACTGGTATAATAGCTGACTTTACCAGTTTGCCGGGACCGGGGCCTACGTAGGATTTCCGAGCGCCAGGATCGATCAGCGCTGGGAAAATCTTCCCCATCAGCTCAATGTTGAGGAAGAATCTGTTTTCTTCCTCGGGTGCCTTGATGTTGGGATGTATGTGAGTTACATCCCTGGCTTTGGGGCAGTCGTATTCGTCGTCTGAGATATTTGGAGTCGTGTTGTAGGGATTCTCGAGTTCGACTCCAGCATCCTCGTCCCTTACTCGTTTCCCGAGCTCTTCCGTGGGCTGCAGCGGGGACAATTCAATGTCGTGACATTGTCCTCGCCACAATTATAACAGTAGACTTTCCGTCTATCCGGGCATCTGTCTGCCCAGTGCCCTGGTTTCTTGCAGGTCCAACAGGGCCTGTCGTCCTCGCGCTGCGGTCCATTTCTAGAACGTCGTCCGTTCTCTCGTGTCGGGGAACGATATTCCTGGTCTCGTCTGTCGGGCGATCTGTACGAGTGGTACTTATGATCGTCTCTGTTAGGCGATCGGTATTGTCGGTCAGGTGTTCTCCTTCTCGGTGAATCATGGTCTCGGTCACGTGGGGGACTTCGCGAGGGGTATCTGTGTCGGTATGGTGGTGATGGAGAGGGGTTGCTTGGACGTGATGCCGATACCGGTGAGGGGTATCTGGGTGAGGGGGGTGGTCTTCTATGGTAGGGGGACGGTGACCGATACCGTGGCGATGGACTTCTTTGTCGCCTGTTCCCTTCTGTTCGTTTTGCCATTGTTTCCCTGTTGACTATTTGGGACGGACTGTCTCTTCGGGTGTCTCTCCGTGAGTTGTGGGAATACGATCGTACACTGTCGCTCCTAGTGTCTGTTGAGACGGATGGTTCACTTATCGTAACCGTTTTCTTCGGGGCCGTGTTTTTATCGTTGTCGATTGCCGCCAGTCTCGATCGTCTGTTCGCCCTTTCCGACGGAGAGCAGGCCGCGGTACTCACCATGCATTCGTCTTGTGCCGGTGGCTCTTTATATCGTTTTGTGAGCTCGCTCTTCAGCTCAATTTGCTGGCCCAGCAATTGCAGCTCGTCGATGGACTGGAACTCGTTTCTATTGATTTTTTCCATGTATGATGGATGCAGGTTTCTATATATCCTGTCGAGCTGTGCTTCCAGTGTCAGTGCAGGTGCCATTTTATCTAGCAGGACACGTATGCCTCTGAGGTAAGAGCCAATGGGCTCTTTTGAGCCTTGCGTTCTGTCACGCAATTCCTCTTCTAGGCGTATAGTATAGTCGATAGGCCTGAATTGACGGCGCAGCGCTGCCTTGAACTCTTCCAGGGTACGCCATTGCTTATATAAGGGTCTGGCCCAGATTCGGGCTGAGCCGCCCAGTATCCCTGGAATTAGTTTCAAAATGTCAGCCGCTGGGATGTCGAGACTGTTTATCGTCTCTTCCATCCTATCAATAAATTCCTCTACGTCTTCGCGAGGGGCTCCAGTGAACTGCACCTTCCACTGGCGTAGCAATTGTCCAGTCCGTGTCTCCTTCAGATAGGTGTTCTCGAAGGGTCGACTGATGTTCATGTGACTAGAGGTTGTCGGTGCCGCATTGGGCGTAGGCTGCGCTCCAGCTGTTGTGCAGGGCGTACCCGTGTGTGGCATCGCGGCGAACTGTTGGAACAGTGCCGGATGGGCGAATGGCCATCCTCCAGGCAGAGGTTGCCAGCTGTTGGCAGCAGCGGGGAGATGATTAACTCCCGTGGTGTTCGTGCTATGCAACGGTGGTGACGGCCATGGTCCGTACGGGTATCCCATATATGGGGTGTTATTCGACCAGATGGGTGCCATAGTGGCAACATGGGGTTCGATGGAGCTTTTGTTTTCCGCATTATTGATGTTAGCTGTTTCATGATCTATATGATCGAGTGCGGTGGAACTCAGGACCTTTGATAGTTCCGTTATATCTCCGTCTGTCTGTCTCGCTTCATCCTTTTCGGCGTGCCATTCTGCGGCTGTTGGTCCGAACAGCCGCCGCATTTCGAAGCGCAGTAATCTGTCTCTTACTGTAGTTAAATTCTCATCTACTTGTAGGTGTTTCTGTTGGGCTTCTGTGAGCAATGCATCCTTTTGCAATTGTTCGTAAACGTTGCTAAGTCTTGCTCTTTCCTCATCTATCTCACTCCTGGTTTCTTGAGGGAGCTCCATTATTCCTAGGTGGGGGTTGTGAAAGGGGGACGATACACGATATGGATGTAAAATAATAAAGACGACACGGTATATATATAGTAAAAATTTAAGAACAGCTGTTCGATGTGTTCTTGTTTATATGTGCGTGGAGTAAAATTTAAAAGCGTATTTTTTCTAGCCGGAGGTAAAATCGTACTCTTTTCTCTCTCTGGACCTTACTATTTCCAACCAAATTGTAGCAAATCTTTCTCTTTCCAGTATATTCTGTACTCGTCTATATGCGTAGTAGTGGACTAAGTAGTTACCCTAGTAAAATTTTCTTGATTATAAAGAGAATGCTAAATGCATGAACTGGACTTGAATTTTAACGTAAGTAGATAATAATAAAAGGAATGTTATTATGTTGTAATCCTCCTTTTTTTTTCTTCAGGTGTGATTATTTATGAGATTGGTTATAATCCTTTTTTTTTCAAAGAAAATAATTTCTTTTTTCTGTGTGCTGATTTATATATACCAATAAAAAAAAAATTTTCTAAAGGTAAAGTAAAAAAAAAAAATTTTTTTTTTTGTAGTAAAAAAAAAATTTTTTAAGACTGATTTAATTTAGATGTGGAAGAGTAGTTCCGAATTTGTTGATAGAGAGGAAAAAAAAAATTGTTTACCAAAATTTATTTATTGATGGTTGCTATTATCATTCTTATTATGTTACTATTATTATTATTATTGGTATTATGATTATTATTGTTATTATTGTTGTTGTTATTATTGTTATTATTGATATTATGATTATTATTGTTATTATTGTTATTATTATTGTTATTATTGAAATTATGTTATATTGAATTGAATTGTTGTTATCCCAGTTACCTTGACTAAGGTTGTTATTTGTCCAGTACTGCAGTTATTCTTAGCTACACCTATTTTAGAGTGCAGTATTCCTGGCTGACAGTAGTTGATTCAATTAAGACTTATTGAATTGGAAAAAAAAAAGTAGAGTCCTCCTGTTGCTTTATTTATCAATAATTAAAAAAAAGTAATATCACACTAAAAATACATATATAAAACAAAATGTATATAGACAGTATATTTTCTCTCCCCTTGTTTTTTTTTTTCACAGAAAATACTTATTTATGTTTGTTTAGTTATAATTATTATATTATTTGTCAATGCTAAAAAGTTTACTTGGTTTTATTTACACGTCTAGTTTATGTTTACTATTGTTATTAATTATATCCACTCATTTGTCCTTAAAAGAAAAGGTATCCAATTGTTCGTTAATGTTTCCTTCGGTTTTTTTGTTATTTCATTTATATTGGTCCTCTCGTTATGTGGTTTCCTGTCTTGTTATTACTACTTTCAGCTACTATACTTACTTGGTTATTATATTTTTAGTTGGTTTGTTGTTAAGTTGTTATTTATGATAGATGGTGGTAATAATCTTCAACTGGATTAATATATTTATTGCATTATTTTGTATTCCATTATAAAGCTATTTTACTGTAGTGGTGTCGATATCACATCTATACTAATCATTCTGCTTACTATTATTTAATGTTATTTGAGGTTATTTATTATTTTTAAATTATTATTTAGCAGTTTAGTATTTAGCAGCTGAAAATAAAAGAATACTCACAGTATTAAGAGGTTATTGTAATTAAGCGTGTGATTTCCTCCTTATATTTTCAGTTAAGTTTGTTTGTATATATATCCCTAGCACTATTTGTCCTTAATTTTCATAAAAATGGTTTAAAATTAATTTCTACTATTGAAGTGGATATTCACATCTACCTTCACTTCATAAAATTGAGAAAATTCAATTCCTTCATGGTAATTGTTTTCTTTCAAAATTCCCCCTGTGCATCTATATGTCAAACATATAGGTTATACCTGTCAGAAGGAAGAGAGAGAGAGAAAGAAAATCTTCTGCTACTTGAGCCCCTCTCTTTATGAAGTATTTGTATTTAATAAAGTATTTTAAGCTATAATTGTAGTAATCGATAATAAAAAAAAGAAGCAATATCGATAGCAATGGGGAAAAGTGTCCTGTATACACTGAGTGTGGTGTCTTATAATGACAAAGTCTTATAATGCTGATAATTTCCTTGATCTTTTCTAGTCTCCAACTTGATATATATATGCTATTTCTTCTGAGTATATCGATGAAGTATATATTTAAGATAAAACTATCTTCTATGTGTAGCGAGGGTCATATGTGGTATTGTAAAATAGTATAAAAGGTGCAGGGGCGATACGATATTCATGTGCTTTTGCACATATTAAGAGAGGAAACGATATGCATATATGATATATTATATAACAAGTTAATAAAAATTTAGGGACATGAGTGGCGAGAAAGGACAGACATAATATCAAAAATCAGTTAAATGTATATGAGATATATATATGGAGCATAGGAGAAATATTGTATAAAGTCAAATGCAATATTAGTAATTTAAAATAAAATGTAAATAATACATGGATTATATAGAAATTATATAGAAAGAATTTAGATTCGAATAACTGACAATGTATGTAAAGATTTTCAGAAAAGGCTATTTATTTTGCATGTAAACACACTAAGTTTAAGAGGTATTTGACCTCGACCTTGTACTTTTATTTATGTAATTACTAAATTTATCCTTTACTGTGCTGTTATTTCAATTTTGAAATACCAGCATATTTCTCAAGAAAAAGAGAAAGTTGTTCTCTTTTGTGTGTTTACATTTCAGTCAACAAATAGCGCATTTTGCCAATATAAATGAAATTATAAGTAAAATTATAATTATACTGTTACTTATACTTTCATTATTATAAATACATATATATATATTCATGTAAAATACAATATCAATAAGTACATGCAAAATTTATATGAGTATAAAATTAAGAGAAACTATTTTCTATATGACACCTTGCTTGACTTTACTCAATATACATAGGGGGGGATAACGAGAAGGCATTTATGTACATTAGTTTTAGCCCGATAATTTAATTAATTAATTATAAATTGTTAATTAATATATTAGTACCTAGACGTGACGAAAAGGGAAAAAGGGGAGAAGCATCTAATCATAAAAATTTGTCAGTAAAAATTTCTGACACATTTATGCTATTGCGCATTCTTCTGCGCACACTTGTGGCTGCAATCGTCGCCTGTCCGTGTGTGCACTTGTACGTGTATTGCGTACTTTTTCTTCGTGCAGCTAGGCTAAAGGGGATCGGGAAAAAGAGTGAGTGCACGATGTGGCTCTTCTACGAGGCTTCAGGATCACTTTTGTCGCGGGCCCCACGTTCTGGGCGCCATTTTATAACCCCAAAATCGGGTTATACTTACTATTCACTTACGTGTGTGTGTGTGTGGACTCTTCCACGCTGCTGGCCGTGCACTCCACTGAAAGGGGACGGGGAACGGAGAATGAACCACGCGAGTGAATTTATTAGATTATTACAATATTACTGTTTATTTGTACAAACCGACTATTTACAACGATGAATCAATACATATGCTTAATCCTGAGTGCGGGTTCCGCGACACTACATCAAATATTTAGTCAATCATGCACTCCTTTAACATCTACGGGGACGGGGGAAACGGAACGGGACGCTTTTGACGAAACACGTGGGAACAACGGTATTACACTACGCATTAAATGCTAACGGACAATTTGTGCTCGAACGCATTCACGGCGATACAATGCGATACACGGAATTAAAAACTAATCGCTAAGCTACGCGCGATAAATACATATTTTACGGCTAAACCGCGAAGCTATGCCGTCGGCAGATCGCGGCGCGCGGATGCGACGGCGGGTCAGGACCTAGCTATATGCGCACCTGAATCAAATAACAAAAGCAAAAGCTACTTGCCGCCGACGACGATGATGCTGTCGCTGGCGCTCGCTGGTGCTGTCGCTGACGCCCGCTGATGTCGTCGCTGGCGCTCACTGGCGCGGTCGCTGGCGCTCACTGGCGCGGTCGCTGGCGCTCGCTGGTGCGGTCGCGGTCGCTCGCTGGTGCGGTCGCTGTCGCTCGCTGGTGCGGTCGCTGTCGCTCGCCGGTGCGGTCGCTGTCGCTCGCTGGTGCGGTCGCTGCTGTCTGGGCGACCGGGCGCGCGCTCTCTCTCTCGCTCCTAGCTGCTGGCTCGCGCGGCTGCGCGTGGCGGCGGCTCGTAGCCGCTGATGGCGTCGCTGGTTCACAACGGCACGCGTATGGCAACGCGCACACGCCTCCTCAAGGCTTCCGCTCACAGTCCGGGGCTGACACGAGGACGTCGCCGCGTGTCCTCTCCTCGTCGATGCCGATGCTTTCGCACGGAGTTTGCGCGAGGGCAAACTTACTACGCGTTCCCGCGAAAGGTGCAAAACTGCAACCTCACTTCACGTTTCACGATGCGATCGCGAACGAGCAAAACTACTGTATTCTAACGCGGGACAAAATGAAGGTGCGTCGGGGACGAAAAGGAAAAAGAAATGCGACGGAGAACCAACTCGAGAACTCGAATTGACAAAGGTCAAGACAAGAATGCGAAGTTCGTTCCGAACTTCTTACTTCCTACAGCGCTTCCAGCGCCCTCGCGGCTCGCGCGTATTGTTTCGCGGGCACGCCCGAACACTCGCGGTTTCGCACGAGCGCTCTCACCTACAGCCGCCATTCGGGCGGTTACAATATATATATATATACGAATGTTTTAAAGTTTATATTTGTACCTCAAAATCCACCTGGTGTGCGTCGTAAATAAGAGGAGGGGGCGGAGTGAGATAGGCGGAGAAGAACAACTCCAGAAAAAGGGAATTTGCTCTTCGGATTGGGGTTTTCATTTCCTTCCCCATATATATGCATATATATATATATATATATATATATATATATATATCTTTAAAAAATAAATGCACATATTCGTGCGCTTCGTTCCGATACACGCACACACGCACGAGCAGGCGCGCGCGTGCACACACACACACACACACACACACAAAACGACGGATCGAGAAATCTCCATCACGCGCAGAAACAATCACCTGGAGCGACTTGGTGAGAAGATCAGCCAATTGTTGGACTTTGTCAAAGATAGGCATAACGTACACAAGACCATTAAGGATCTTGCTCATTCCATTAATGCCTCATATAAATGCATTAGTATGGCAGAGGATGATCTATTACAGTATCAACGTCCTGGTACACATGAAGTGGTGACTCAGACTACGCCGAGTCTACGCTCTGACACCAAACGAAGCGCAGCAGAAGCGATGGTTTCCACTCCTAAAACCATAGGTGGCAAAAGGACGAAAGAACCACCATTGGGCTCAAGGAGACCACTAGAGTCGGTCGGAGTACCTACAGGCAAGTCTGAAGCCAAAGAAAATCAATGGCAGACCATCAAGCGTAAGAAGCCCAAAGGCAAAGATAAAGAATTATGTAGTACACGCAGGCTTAATGGACGAAATAGGCCTAACTCCATTTTAATTAAGGCCAATGAAGGAGTTACAAACGAAGCGCAGCAGAAGCGATGGTTTCCACTCCTAAAACCATTGGTGGCAAAAGGACGAAAGAACCACCATTGGGCTCAAGGAGACCACTAGAGTCGGTCGGAGTACCTACAGGCAAGTCTGAAGCCAAAGAAAATCAATGGCAGACCATCAAGCGTAAGAAGCCCAAAGGCAAAGATAAAGAATTATCTAGTACACGCAGGCTTAATGGACGAAATAGACCTAACTCCATTTTAATTAAGGCCAATGAAGGAGTTACATACGCGGAGGTACTGCGACAAATAAAGAATGACCCGGAGTTATCTCATGTCAAGAATGAGGTTAACAGGATACGTAGAAATGCAAGCGGTGCCCTTGTACTTCAGTTGGAACTGACAGCCAAAGATGCACATGAGTTGGCACGCATTGTTGAATCTAAGGTTGTCCATAGCGCATCAACTTCGGTCCTGAGTAATCTCATTACATTGGAGATTAAAGATATAGATAAAGGCACTTCAAAGGATGAAGTATTAGAGGCTCTGAGAACACACCTCGAGCTAAAGGAGACTAACCTACTAATTGCTCGTTCCTTGCGGCAAGCTTATGGGGGTACTCAGACGGCGGTGGTGTCTGTACCATATGGCCACGCAGCTGAGCTACTACGTGCAGGGCATGTTCGAATCGGATGGGTCAGCTGCAGAGTTCGAAAAAAAAACAGAAATAAAGCGCTGCTTCAGGTGTTGGCAGATTGGCCATTTAGCGTCCGTGTGCTCGGGCCCTGACAGAACTAAACTTTGCAGGCACTGCGGTGGAAAAGACCATCTATCCAAGCTGTGTGTAATCGGGCCCTGTTGTTTACTCTGTAAATGTGAAGGAAAAAAGGAAATTAACCATCCAGCATACAGCTATAAGTGCCCGATTACCGTGGAGTTTTTAAACAGACATAAAACATGAGAATACTCCAACTGAATACCAACCATTGCGTAGCAGCTCATGACCTGCTGAAACAGACAATAAAGGAGCTAAGAATAGACATTGCTGTAATCTCCGAACCATATTATGACAGGGTCAGACCACAGCGCTGGATAAGTGACACAAGCAATAGAGCTGCCCTCTGGATTGGTCAAAATAGGCAGGTACTAAAGCAGTCGAGTCATCGGAGCGAATTGATATCCTGGGCTAAAATACAAGAAATATACGTCTTTAGTGTATATGCTCCTCCAAGCTTGACGGACAAGCAGTTTGAAATCCTCGTAGCTAAATTAGTTGATGAAGCCATGGACAAGAAACCATTATTAATCGGTGGCGATTTTAACGCGTGGTCCACAGCCTGGGGAAGCGCTTCAACAAATAACAGAGGTAGTATGCTGCTTGATGGCCTTAATTCTCTTCAACTCCACGTGGTTCATAAGGGATCTGAATCCACTTTCATTAGGGGTGATAAACAATCAGTCATTGATGTAACATTCGCCAGTGATGACTTGATTCAGCGGATCCTTAATTGGAGAGTAAGCGACCTTTACACCCACAGTGATCACAGGGCGATCTTGTATGAGATTGCAGAGAAGAAAGTAAAGAACAAGTGCAATGAGAGTGGATGCCCACACGGAAATGGAACATCAGATCGCTAGACTGTGAAGTGTTCGCCACTATAATATCAGAAGAGCGTTTAGAATATGGTGCACCAGGCCATCTGGCAAATGCACTCATGAAGCATATCTCTGAAGCATGTGATGCATCGATGACTAGGACTAAGAGCGGATTTAAACATCGTCAATCTGTCTACTGGTGGACAAATGAAATTGCAGAATTGCGCAAACAATGTCATCGCGCACGTAGACTTGCCCAGAGAGCCCGCACCCATCGTGATACGTTTAATAGTTTATTTAAAGAAGCACAGAGAGCGCTTGTCAAGGCCATTAAGGCAAGCAAGCGTCGATGCTGGCTTGAACTGTGTGCAGAGGCCAACAATGACTTATGGGAACGACCATACAAAACAGTCATGGCACGATTGAGTTGATCATCAATGGCTTGATGATCCTTCATCATACAGGCCATTGTGTATGCTCGACACGTTAGGTAAAATATTTGAAAAAATAATATGTAGCCGACTGGAAGCATTCACTGAAGCATTGCACGGCTTATCCTCACGCCAATTTGGATTTCGGAAATCAAAATCAACAGTCGATGCCATTAAACTGGTAGTGTGTACCGCAAGAAATGCAATCAGTGGTAAGAGATGGAAAGGTGGCACTAAACAGTATTGTGCCATTGTCGCTCTAGATGTCAAGAATGCCTTTAATTCAGCGCGCTGGTCTTCTATTATGAGTTCTCTTAAAGAGTTCGAAGTACCTGGTTATTTACAGAATGTCGTGGCCAGCTACTTTGAGAATAGGATAATATTATACCGAACGGATGAAGGCACTGTATCGCATAAGGTTACTGCGGGAGTCCCCCAGGGCTCAGTTATGGGACCTATATTGTGGAATATTATGTATGATGGCGTGTTGAGGATTCCACAACCGCCTGGTTCAATAACAGTAGGGTACGCCGACGATATCGCTCTAGTAGTGACGGCTAAGACCCTTGATGAACTTACTGAAAATGCCAATGAGGCAATCAGCAACATCAGTAGATGGATTAAGACGGCTGGTCTACAATTAGCGGAGCACAAGACAGAAGTAGTTCTTGTCAGCAGTCGTAAGAAGGTAGATAGTATTACTCTTAAAGTTGGTAGCTGCGGCATTAGTTCTGCGCCATCTTTACTATACTTGGGTGTCGAGCTTGATGCCAGGTTAAATTTCAAAGAACATCTAAAGATATCTGGCGAAAAAGCGCAACGAGTTTCACCTGCCTTGTGTCGGCTCATGCCTAACATTGGTGGCCCACGTCCACCCCAAAGGAAACTATTAACTTATGTTGTTAATTCTGTCAGCATGTATGCAGCACCTATCTGGCATCATGCATGCGGAATTAAATCGTATTGTGAGTTGGCCATTGCGACCCGTCGTCGCTCTTGTATACGTATTATTAGTGGTTACAGGACGGTATCCACCGACGCAGCTGAGGTACTTGCCGGAATTCTTCCTTTTGATTTAGCTGCAGATGAACTGGCTAGGCTGCATAACATATGTAAGGCCGCAGTGGATTCCCTACAAGGTGCTAGAAATGTGGAACGTCATCGTTCTATAGAAATATGGCAAAAACGATGGACCGATTCTAGCAAAGGCCGATGGACTTATCGTATCCTCCCAGACATACACAGATGGATCAACAGGAAACACGGGGAATTAGATTTCCACCTAACTCAGTTGTTGACTGGACATGGTTGTTTTAGGTCCTATTTCCACCGCTTTGACCTGGATAATAATGATCTCTGCCCCATCTGTCCGACTTTGGTCGAGGATGCTGAGCATATATTAGTGAGCTGCCCTCGTTTTAGAACACAACGTGAGCACTTGATGAACATCATCAATAAGCCAATAAGACCAGAGAGCATCCTATCAATAATGCTGGAATCTTCTGAAAACTGGAAGGCAGTAGCCAGTTTCGGAAAAGTGGTGATGACCAAACTTAGATATGCCGATAGAACTAGGCGAATGGCCCAGGATGAACCAGGCCAACTGATCCTATTTTAAGATACAGAGGACGAACACCGAACCCCTGATCACCTGTGTGGATGGGGGACGTAGGATAGTGTCATAAGAAGAGGAGTCGTATAGGCTAACTAACAGCCCCGCCGAAGTAATATTCCCGGATAGTTCCGGCGGGATGCTAGTTTCGAGAGGCCACTAGTGCAGAGCTTGCTCTGCCTACGCCTAATAAAAAAAAAACAAAAAAAAAAAAAAAAACACACACACACACACACACATACAATTATATAGGAATTCAAACGCACGAATATGTGCATTTATTTAAATCTGTTTCCAAATATCCCGTCTCGAATCTGCTCGAATATTGCTTGCCTCCCTTCATTTCTTCAGGTTTCCTCCACTCCCCTTTATGGCACTGCAGCCTACTGAAGCTGCATTAGCTACTACATTACGCTTGCCCGCCCTTCCCCCTTTCCAGCTAGACGCTCATTGGCGCTTGCACTGTCGGTACATGTATTATATTTTTCTTTTCGGACATTGTCTTACAGAATCCTACGATTTTACATTATCGATCCTAAAAGGACCTTGTTTGAGGTTCTACCGCAGCAAGAAACAGCATCATTTTTGGAACCTTGTATGTACATGGACTCTAGTAATTTTTATTCATCTCTGATTTAAGCCCGTGGTCTAATATATAAGTCTATGGTATATCCCCACTTTCTTTTCTTCAAATTCATGCAGTTGAATGACTAACCTGACAGGATATCGCCGCCTTGTGATGGATTCTGTCCCGGAATCCTGCCATGTGATTTGACACGAGTTTAGCGAAGTTTTCTCTCCTTTTCTCTACTATGGAGAATATAGAGAAGGATTGGAAACTCCGCTTACTATACATGGAAAAAGTTTATCAAAAATTAGCCGAAGATGGTAGTTCAGATTTGTCCAGTAGACGTCACAGTCTTGGAAATCCCTCGACAGTTCTACGTGCAACAGAGAGAGCAAGCAAAAGCCAAAGGGAGTAAGGGGAAAAAAGAAGCAAAGTAGTGGAGCAGAGATTTAATTCTTCCCCTCTCTCCACGCTCACTGCATACTCCCACTCTCTTTTCTTCAAATACATGCATTTAAACGAGCAACCTCACAGAGTGTTGCCGTCTTGCGGCCAATTCTGTCCCAAAGTCCTGCTGTGTAATTTGACACGATTTTAGCGGAGTTTCAACTCCCTTTCTCTACTCTCGCTACTCTTTACCCTTCATCAAAAGAAATATGCAAGGTAGCAAGGAGTGAAACTCGGCTCGCCTTACGTAGGACAGGCTTTCAAAAAGTTAACCGGAGTTACGTAGATCCTTTCTGTCCAGTAAAAGTCTCTAATTTTTTAGTCGTACGCACGGTTGTATTGGCAACTTCCATATAATGTGCAATAGTAGCGGTGAAGAAAAGAACTAAAACAATGGTATCCATGGGTGTTACAAAAATACATGAAAACATTGCTTAGATTAGTACAATTTCGGAATTCTTTAAAAGTTTCTGGAAAAAAGCAACTAAAAATTACCGAAATACATGAAAACGAAGCATAAGAAGTATTATAGCAGAGTTAAAACTATATAAAAGGCGTACTAGAGTTCTCTCAACATCATCAAAAGGGTTTTACAGGGGAAGATTCCTGTAAAGAACTTCACTTTGCGACGAGCCATAAGCTCGCGCAATTAATTAATATAACACGTTGCAAAAAGAAATGGAATTATATATTGTATTACAACACAATATGTAATTCTATTTCTTTAAAAGTCAACCACCGCGCGAAAAGCAAAGAAAATAGTGTGGGCAAGAAAATCGAGCGCGCGCGAAGGTGCGGTGAGAGGAGAAGCGCTGAAAGTTGCATAGTGCTACAAGCGCGGACAGAGTGGGAACTATTCTCTATCTCAAAATTTAAATAGTGACGCACTAGATGTAAAATTCAGTGTGCCGGTAACTTCGAAACCGGTTAGTCGAGGGGAACTTGTCGTCAACGCGATAGCGGACGGCACGTTCTCGCATACTCAGCACAAGAACCGAACGCGTAAATCGAAAACTAAAAGTCTTAGATTATTTAGGCAATAATAATTTAAAATAATTTTCTAAAGCCACGCTGGGCTATCGTTTAAAAATCATTTATATTAGATTTGAAATTATTTATATTAGATTTAAAATAAATAAAATAACTATAAATTTATGAAATCGTTACAGCGGATCGTGGTAAACGAGCCAGCCGACGTAAAAATTTTACAGAACAAGGCGCAGCATGACTTTGATCTGTTGTTAAATATTTTAAATTTTGTTTATGTTTATATATATTTTTAAATTTTGTTCTTTTTATTTAGTAAACTTTTTTTGTTAATTGATAAAATTTATTACGGAGAAAATTTGAGGATCTAGTTCCTCAACATTATTCTCAGCATTAAAAAAAGTAAGTGTATAATTAATAAATCCGCAAACAATAATTGAGTTTATGAAAATAACTGCACCGTGGGTAATTTGGTGGCGGGCCGAGAGGCCAAGAGTCTACGCGGGTTGAGCGTAGGCCAATCTATAGTGCAGATAAAGCAAAAGATATCGAAAAGAGACTTGAATGAGCGAGCCTGACGGCCGGTTGAGCGGTCAGGTGCCGAGGCAGGTTGAACCGGAGGAATGCAACTGCAAGCTAGAGAGGTAAAAAACGTTTCATATCTGGTGTAGCGAAAAGAGCCTGACGGTGGGGAGCGGTCAGGGGCGTAACGTTACAACTTTTTATAGAAATTTCAATACTAATTTAAGCTTCCCTTGTATGCTTGCGTCACGTAGATGTATCGAGCTACGAAAACATTAGTGCTGCCTCATAGCCAGAAGTTTCTTCTCCTCTCTACTCTCCAGAATTCAGATCTTTAGACACTATTTTTTAAATATTTTTAAGTTAGTTATATTTATGTTATATTTACGTTATATTTATGTTATATATTATTCGTTATCTTATGTTTATTTATAGCTTGCATAAATGTCGCTCGTCACGTGATGCTGTCCTCTCCGCTCACTTTCTAAAATTTCAAAGCTATGACAATTTTGCCTCTTACAATCGTTAGATAAATATTATATACGTTTACGTGCACATATACAAACTTTTAGCAAAATTAAGTTTCATCTGATTATAAATTCGGGAATTCTCTATTCTGCTAATTAACTTAATTTTGCTATTTTTTACTATGGCTGCTATCTCGCAACTTTGCTTTTATATAAAAATAGGATAGGCTTTTACTTACTCATAATAAGTCTAAGTGACGCACATTATGCAATACATAATTACTATATTTGTTTAAATATATATCGGAGTCAGGCCAGCGCGAAAACACTTCAAAGGGAAGTTTTTTCTTTGTTTAAACGTAACTGAAATATTGCCAAGTATCACTATCTACTACCTCTTGCGCATGCTCTAACACACGCAGAGCGTTAACTTATGGACATATGCAAAATGTTCATTTTAATATAAAAACATTTTCAATTATTTTCTTCAATTGTATCTTTAAAGAATGAAAAATTTTAAGACTGAATAAAGACTTTTTCTTACATAGAATACTAATTTTAGATATCAGAATTGCAAATTGTTCTGACTTTTGCAATATTTATTTCAGATGAGAACGCATATTTATTCTTTATTATTGTACTTCTACGTACAATTAATATCAATTAATAAAGACCGATATTTTTTTTATAAATATTCAAGATAGCATGTCAATCGATACTATATACACCTGCAATTTCTTTTACGATGTTAGACTTTTATCTCAGAAATGGGGTTGTTTTCTTAAAAAGCAATTGTAAGCTGCGGTGATGAGATATATTGAGATGATCATGTGTAACCCAATTTTTTCCATTGGTTTCTCGTAGTTAAATATTCTACGAAGTAATAACAGTATATCAACGAATAAATTATTTGGTAATTAAATAATCGACATCCGTAGACTGGTACATCAAAGTCATAAAAAACAACAAAAATCTTTATAATACGAGAGAAGGAAAGAAAAAATGAAAAAGGGAAGTCTTATTTGAGAAGTCAATTTTGTACTTTAAGTAAGAGAATCAATAAGAGAAGTCAATTTTGTACTTTATACGAACAATAATCGCGGTTAAAACTGTGCCTGCTCATATGATGAGCCACCCTTGCCCTTTCCGCTCTTATAGTTGTTTACTTCCTCAGTAGACTATCGGTTACTTTAGCGGCGAGTAGAACGAGTAGGTCCAATATAAATTGATACCCATTACGATATGAATATGTTCACTATTCTTTCTTTTTATAATAATCTGCTATTTTACAATGCATCATATACATGTAACATTATAATATATACTACATATTTAAAAATAAGTTTCATAATTCGTCGTCATATATATATCGAAATGATTGCCACATCATTTTATATTTATACTTAAATTCAGAGTACTAAGATTTTTGACTGATAAAAAGAAGAAAACAATCATCTTCGCCAATTTTTAATATTATTTTGGTGGTTTCTTTTGCAATAATCGTTGTAAACACATTAATTATATTCGGTAGAATAGTTCATGATTCTGTGATCAGTTTTCAGTAGTAAAAAGAAAACCATGTTAATAAGACACCCTTCCAATCGCATCAAATATAAGCTCTTTGGCTGCACTGATCCCGGCTTGGCGAGCTTAACTTAGGAACGAGTTTATATTTGCCTAGGCCGTCCTATTTACTTCCCTACTATAAATCAGATTTTAGGAAAAGGATATGGGACATGTATAGACCTTCCTTTATTTTAAAGAAGGGCCGACCACTTCCCCGGAGAGGATTAGATATAGTTAAAATATAAAAAAATGGTTTAATATTTTGTTTTATACTCACTTGTTTATTTGTCTTTCTTCTGGTCTCAATCCAGTGAGGAAGAGAGCGATTTTTGGTAAATAAATATAGAAAAACTTGGAAAAATGTAGTGTGGGGAAAACTTGGGAAAAAACGAGAATGAATTGAATGAGAAGCGTGAAATGAAAATTTTAAAAAAGGTGAAAGGAATGCCTCCGAAGGGCAAAATCTGCCATTTTTAAAGGCCATGGATCCTCCTTCTCTGGGCACGGCCCAAAGAGATTATTTCTGTTTCTTTTCCTTATTTGTTCCCTAATTAGTGATGGCATTGTATAAGTTTTCTATAGCCAATCAGTAGCCCTTATTCCTATCCGTGGGAAGTAAGTCCCAGATCAGGGGAGGTCCTACTCAACAGAGGGTAATTTCTTATGGTTCTCTCTTTCCCGCATAGATGACACCGCAAGTTTTATTCTTACAAAGTAATTACTCATATAAAATATAATTAAAATTATAAGCAAACTATAAAATTTCACTTAACCTAAACAATCTTAATTACAAATTATTCATCGTATGTCTTATAATTTCAATCTTTTCTAATTTACCATTTTAATATAAATAGTTTATATATATATATATATATATATATATTATATAATTTCTATATCTATCATACTCATATATATATATATATATATATATATATATATATATATATATATATATATATATACTAATTTATAAAGACGAAGCGTGTTTTTGTTTGTACACGATAACCGAAAAAACTACTGAACCGATTGTTCTGAAATTTGACATATATATTCTATATTATCTTAGAAAGGACATAGGCTATGTTTTTTATTAAAAACCTTTTTACTTTCATGAATTCATTGAGTTAATGGTTTTAATAATCAGATTCACCAGCGGCCACTAGGTGGTGTCTTGAATAACGAACATCAACTCAAAGTACTCCGCTTAAAGTATTAATAGCAGGCCAGCTCAAACGAATTTTCACATGCAACATCGGTATTTTTTGTTCTTCAGATTAATCTGACATTACTCTCACGCCTTATGGATATCTCATTTTTGTAAATTTTATTTTCTCTTACGCGTGGACATCTGTCTGTCTCTTTTCCTCTCTCTCTCTCTCTCTCTCTCTCTCTCTCTCTCTCTCTCTCTCTCTCTGCTGTCTCTCTGGCTTTCTTTCCCCTTCTCTTAAAAAATGGTTCTGTATGCCAAATCATACTGAATATGGTTTGTGACGACAAATTATATTTTTGTTTTTATACATTATATTATGCAAAGAGACTGTTTTTTTTAATTTGAAGAAAAGAAATATTGCAAAATATGGTTCTTTACCAACAACCTCGAAACTATGTATATTAATATATGACATTTATCGTCACTTCTGCATAAAAAGACAATATCCCTCGTCGGCTTAAAAAATATGCTATTCGCATACCAACATTTTGATCGAATTTAGTTAGCACCAATATTAAAATATTTACGGTATTTAATTAAAAAAACGGGTATATACGAAATATACATATGAAATATATACGAAATATGTTAGGTTGTCAAATATCTCCCTTCCGCCTTTTTGTCTTGTGAATTTCGCCGCTATGTACGAAATGCTCGTATCTGGCAATACTAAACATTTGAAAGGTCTTGATATAACGTACAAAACGACGCTATGTATGATTAGTTTGGAAATTGCGTTTAAAAGTTATAGACGTGTAAACATGGAGTTCACTAACGCCGAAATTCGTACTATTTTAGTTTTTCTTCGTCAAAGGCAAATCCGCGAGAGAAACCTCCCGTGAGATTAATGGTATTTTCGGGGATGGCACGCTATCATTTCGAAGCCAGGGAAATGCTTTCGGCGATTCAGAGCCGGTGAAAACGACGCCATGGATAAGCCAGCCGGCGGAACACCTGTGATGACGAATACCGATCAAATCATGGAATTTATCGAGTTAGACCGGCATGTGGCATCTCGTGACATCGCCCGGGAGATGAGAGTTAGTCACCAAACCATTTTAAACCATCTGTAGACGGCTGGATACAAAAAAAGCTTGATGTTTATGTGCCGCATGATTTAACGCAAAAAAACCTTCTGGACCGAATCAATCCCTGCGATGTGCTGTTGAAACGGAACGAACTCGACCCATTTTTGAAGCGGATGGTGACTGGATACGAAAAATGGATCACATACGACAATATTAAGCGAAAACGGTCGTGGTCCAAGGCCGGTGGACCGTCCCAAACAGTGGCCAAGACGGGATTGACGACCAGGAAGGTTCTGCTGTGTGTTTAGTGGGATTGGAAGGGAATAATTCATTATGAGCTGCTCCCATATGGCCAGATGTTTAATTCTATCATTTACTATGAACAACTGGACCGCTTGAAGTAGGCTATCGACCAGAAGCGTCCACAAATGGCCAATAGGGAGGATGTAATGTTCCACCAGGACAACGCCAGACCACATACTTCGTTGATGACTCGTCAAAAGCTACGGGAGTTCGGATGGGAGGTTTTATCGCATCCTCCATATAGCCCGGACATACCGCCAAGTCATTAACACTTGTCCCTGTCTATGTCGAACGCCCTTGGTGGTGTAAAGTTGGACTCAAAAGAGGCTTGTGAAAAGTGGCTATCCGAGTTCTTCGCAAATAAGGAGAGGGGTTTCTAAGAGAGGGGTATTATCAAGTTGGCGTCTAGATGAAAACAGATTATCGAACAAAACGGCGCATATTTGAAGTAAATCCGACCACTGTAACACTTTTTATAAAGCATTGAATGAAGAGCGAAAACGCGGAAGGGAGATATTTGACAACCTAATGTATTGTATGTATATTATATTGTACATATTATATATAGACATTTTAAATACAATTTCTATTGAAAAATATTATATTGGCGTGTACGGCCAGTTTATTACGATATCCTGTTGCCTCACGAAGATATAGGCAGTTGTATGTTCGGATGATAGAATACGATGTCCAGGTGTCTCTGGGCGATTTCTACGCGAAATATTGTATTTAGTTGATAGAAAACGACGTCCAGGTATGAGAAAATCAATTTCTTTGAGAAGATTCGTGTTGGGACGGTAAAATACAATACCATGTCTTTTCGAACGACTTCTACGAGGAGTATTGTGTTTAATCGTTAGGAAGCGATGTCTAGTTTTCTCGACACTATTTCTTCTATGGGAAAAATCGTACTTTCGAGTTCGAGTGGTAGAAGATGTCCAGGTATGACGAAACGAGTTCTACGGGGAGTACCATGTTTAGTTGGTAGAAAACGATGTTCAGGTATGTTGGGACAACTTCTACGGGGAGTTTCGTGTTCGGATGATAGAGTGCAATTTCCAGATGATTTGGAACGACTTCGACGGGGAGTATCGTGTATAGTTGGTGGGAAACAATGTGCAAGTATGTCAATACGACTTCTATGAAGAGATTCGTATTCTATAATTCGAACACGCACACTCGCAGTAAGACTCGTCCCGGGATACCTGGACATTGTATTCTACCTCCCCAACACAAAACTTTCTATAGCGGTCGTCCCGAGACATATTCTATAGAAGTCGTATGTAATATATATGTGTGTGTGTGTTTGTTTTTAATAGGCGTAGGCAGAGCAAGCTCTGTACAAGTGGCCTTTCGAAACCAGCATCCCGCCGGAACTATCAGAGAATATTACTTCGTGGGGCTGTTAGTTAGCCTATACGGCTCCTCTTCGTATGACATTATTCTATGCCCCCATCTACTCAAGGGATCAGGGGTTCGGTGTTCATCCTCTGCAAATTCAAAATAGAATCAGCTAGCCTAATTCATCCTGGGCCATTCGCCTAATTCTATCGGCATTTTTAAGTTTGGTCATCACCTTTTTTGCAAAACTGGCTACTGCATTCCAGTTTTCAGGAGATACCAGCAATATTGATATAATGCTCTCTGGTCTTATCGGCTTATTAATGGTGTTAATTAATTGCGCACGTTGTGTTCTAAAACGGGGGCAGCTCACTAATATGTGCTCAGCATCCTCAACCAATGTCGGACAGATGGGGCAGAAATCATTATTATCCAGGTGAAAGCAGTGGAAATAGAACCTAAAACAACCATGTCCAGTCAGCAACTGGGTTAGGTGGAAATCTAGTTTCGCATGTTTCCTGTTGATCTATCTTTGTATATCTGGGAGGATACGATAAGTCCAACTGCCTTTCTTAAAATCGTTCCATCGTTTTCGCCATATTTCTATAGAACGATGACGCTCCACGTTTTTAGCACCTTGTAGAGAATCCACTGCGGCCTTACATATGTTGTGCAGCCTAGCCAGTTTATCTGCAGCTAAATCGAAAGGAAGAATTCCGGCAAGTACCTCAGCAGCGTCGGTGGATACTGTCCTATAACCACTAACAATACGTATACAGGAGCGGCGACAGGCCGCAATGGCCAGCTCAAAATATGATTTAATTCCACATACATGATCTCAGATTGGCAATGCATACATGCTCAGAGAATTAACAACATAAGCTAATAGCTTCCTCTGGGGTGGACGTGGACTATCAATGTTAGGCATGAGCCGACACAAGGCAGCTGCAACTCGTTGCGCTTTTTCACCACATATCTTTAGATGCTCTTTGATGTTTAACCTGGCATCAAGCTGTACGCCCAAGTATCGTAAAGATGGCACAGACCTAATGCGGCAGCTACCTACTTGGTATTTTCAGTGAGTGCTTCAAGGGTCCTTGCCGTCACTACTAGTGAGATATCGTCGGCGTAGCCTACTGTTATTGAACCAGGCGGTTGTGTAATCCTCAACACGCCATCATACATAATATTCCACTATATAGGTTCCATAACCAAGCCCTGGAGGTCTCCCGCAGTAACCGTATGCGATACAGTGCCTTCATCCGTTCGGTATAATATTATCCTATTCTCAAAGTAGCTGGCCACGACATTCTGTAAATAACCAGGTACTTCGAACTCTTTAAGAGAACTCATAATAGAAGACCAGCGCGCTGAATTAAAGGCATTCTTGATATCTAGAGCGACAATGGCACAATACTGTTTAGTGCCACCTTTCCATCTCTTACCACTGATTGCATTTCTTGCGGTACACACTACCAGTTTAATGGCATCGACTGTTAATTTTGATTTCCGAAATCCAAATTGGCGTGAGGATAAGCCGTGCAATCCTTCAGTGAATGCTTCCAGTCGGCTACATATTATTTTTTCAAATATTTTACCTACCGTGTCGAGCATACACAATGGCCTGTATGATGAAGGATCATCAAGTGGCTTATTGCCCTTGGGTAACAAAACTAATCTTTGAGTTTTCCAGCAATCAGGAAAAATATCCTCAAGAAGACAAGCATTATATACTTTTAGAAATATAGATGGGTTTTTCTCTATCGCCAACTTAATTGCAGCATTAGGGATACCATCAGGGCCAGGAGCAGCACTCTCTCTAATCTTAGCGTAAGCATTATGCAGCTCCATTTCTGTTATTGGGGGGTATATCGTCAGAGTGTTGCGTGCGCGGTACAGTCCCTTGGGTGTCATTGGAAAAGAGAGCGGAAACAATCTTATCAATCAATACCGTGCTAGTGGGTTGCATTGCTGCCCTACTCAATCGTGCCATGACTGTTTTGTATGGTCGTCCCCATAAGTCATTGTTGGCCTCTGCGCACAGTTCAAGCCAGCATCGACGCTTGCTTGCCTTAATGGCCTTGACAAGCGCTCTTTGTGCTTCTTTAAATAAACTATTAAACGTATCACGATGGGTGCGGGCTCTTTGGGCACGTCTACGTGCGCGATGGCATTGCTTGCGCAATTCTGCAATTTCATTTGTCCATCAGTACACCATAGTCCTAGTCATCTCACAGTCTAGTGATCTGAGGTTCCATTTCCGTATGGGCATCCACTCATTGCACTTGTTCTTCACTTTGTTCTCTGCAATCTCGTACAAGATCGCCCTGTGATCACTGTGGGTGTAAAGGTCGCTTACTCTCCAATTAAGGATCCGCTGAATCAGGTCATCACTGGCGAATGTTACATAAATAACTGATTGTTTATCTCCCCTAATGAAAGTGGATTCAAATCCCTTATTAACCACGTGGAGTTGAAGAGAATTAAGGCCATCAAGTAGCATACTACCTCTGTTATTCGTTGAAGCGCTTCCCTAGACTGTGGACCAGGCGTTAAAATCGCCAGTGATTAATAATGGTTTCTTGTCCATGGCCTCATCAACTAATTTAGCTACAAGGATTTCCAACTGCTTGTGCGTCAAGCTTGGAGGAGCATATACACTAAAGACGTATATTTCTTGTATTTTAGCCCAGGATATCAATTCACTCCGATGATTCGACTGGTTTAGTACCTGTCTATTTTGACCAATCCAGAGGGCAGCTCTATTGCTTGTGTTAGTTATCCAGCGCTGTGGTCTGACCCTGTCACAATATGGTTCGGAGATTACAGCAATGTCTATTCTTAGCTCCTTTATTGTCTGTTTCACCAGGTCATGGGCCGCTAGGCAATATTATTATAATATATGTAATTGAACAATACGCTGGGAGGTTTGATTACTAGAATAAGAAAAAGAAAACAATACAAAGTATATTTAAATTAAAAATTGAATTCAATAAAACTAAATATGATTAATAGAACAACCTTACTAAGCAGAGATCAGAAAAAGAATGTATCTTCGAGCGCTCATACTGCGCTTTTGTAAACTCTACTTCCCTCTCAATGGGGTCAAATTTCGAGCGATAAGCCTCACTCGCCGAACGCAGCCCAAACTCTCACGCAGCCTGACGGTCGGAGAGCCCGAGGTGGCAAGCCGAACACGTCACCTGATTTCGAACTTCCCAACATTTTCTCAAAGCTAGAATACGACCTATCTCTTTTTAAGTTCGTAGAATAGCTTTTTTAACGAAAATATTGGGAAGCTCCCGTCACAGCACGGATCATTATTTTTAGATCATCCTGATTAAATATAATAAGCTTATATTCAACGAGTTTCATTTTTACCTAATCAAGAAGATACTTGTAATTTCGTATGTGTATATTATGTGTATATTCGTCTCGTATATTATTTTTTTAATGCAAATGAAAATCTTTGAAAATAATGCAAATGTTTTTCTTATTTTATAAACAACTTTCATCATAATAGCAGTCCAATTTGTTTTATAGTACTCCGTACCATAAATTCACACTTTACGGCCGCTGAGTGGCCGATAAGTAATCTATTATGACCCGTCAATGCACTGCTAATTTCAGATCACACGTGTCACACCGATTAGATGATATCAGCTGATATAGCTATACATCTGCGAATTATCATATATTATTTTTTTAATAATAATTTGGAGTTTAATAATTTAATTCTTATGCTTTACGAATTTAGGAAGAATAGAGATAATATAGTCTCAATAATTAAATGATCTTTTTTAATAATTTCTTTAATTAAAAATTTGATAATAATGTTATTTATATTTATTCTAATATTAAAAATTAAATTTTTAAGATCATTTACTTATGATAAAAATTTATGTTAAAAATTTAATAACTTTAATTTCAATAATTTTTATATTAATCATAATAACTTTACATGTAAAATTAATTAATAATTGAATGAAAATATATTTAATCAAATCTAATAAACTATTCAATATTACTAACTCTTCTTTAGTAAGGTTATCTACTCCTTTAAGCGTCTGTGTGATGAAATTTTGAATCCTTATTAAGAGTGTGTTTAGTAAATAGCGGCATTTATAGGATATAGTTTATCTTGATGTCAGATATCATATTATTGTACTAAGAATAATAATAGTTATTATTCTTATCATTATTCACTTAAATAAATAAATCCTAGCTCTCTATACTCATCGACAAATGTTTATACTCGGATGGTAGAAAAAGATGTCCAGGTATCTCGCAGCCTTTTCTACTCAGAGTTTGGTGTTCGTTTAATAGAATACGAAGATCTCCAAAAAATTGTCCTATTACGATTTTAATTTTAATATTATAATTAACATAAAGTCACCACTCTGTGTCAAATATATAAAGGAGTAAAAAATTTAAAAGGGGTGAAAGTATATTTCAATTATAAATGTCTGCGAAATACCTGGACATCTTTTTCTACCATCCGAGTATAAAAATACGATATTTCCCGTAAGAGCCCTATATCAGATATATCAGATGTCCCAGTATGAAGTGAGTATCAAAATACAAATGAAAATTGTACTTACGTCGACTGTTTTGAATTTAATTAGTAAATATTTTTATCGGTCTTACAGTCTTTATACTATAATATATTAAACTAAAATAATAACAGTCAGACGGTCTTTATTACTAAAACGAAATTAGATTAAAAATTAAAATAATAAAAATAATTAACTATATTCTATTTTAACAAAGGCCAACCTGACTGCCCCATCACCTGAAATTTACATTCTGCTTTGGCGTTTTGAACCGTTATTATTCGTCCTCAGGAACTAAATTGGACTGAAAAACTCAGATAGCCATTATATGTACTCCATCCCTAGTCTAAATTTATTGTTATAATATTTATAAGATCTCCACCCTCCGGACTTAAATGTAAAACATCATTTTTATATTAATAAAGAATAATACGTTTTGTCTAGTTTGATTAACTCCAACATTAAATTTACATTATTGCGATTCTTCAAATATGAATATTTTCAAGAATTTCTCTTTAATATCTACTTTTAATACCTTGTTCTAAAATATCAGCATTTTTAAAATCAAAAGAATGTAACTAGTCTAAACTATATTCTTTTAGCCCGGATGTACCATTAATGCTTCATAAGATATACTGATGCTCATATATGCTTTGTATTAGGTATCTACCCGTTTGTCCAATGTAACATTTGTCACAATCCTTACAATTTATTTTGTATATCACTCCCGCTTTTAAAAATTTAAAATTCTTATCTTTACAATTATTAAATAGTCTTCTTGTATTATTATTATTTCTAAAGTAAACTTTAATATTATGTTTTTTGAAAGTACTTCTAATTCTTTCCGACAATTCTTTTATATATGGTATTACTGTGGTTTTATTCTTATTACCCCCTGTCTTCCATCTTTTCTAGTATTATTATAAATTGGATCCACTCTCTCTCTGCAATCATTTTGTTTATCAAATCTACAGTATAATCATTATTATTGAATATCTCTTGAAGTAATTTTAAAATATATTTTTTAAAATCTTTGTGAGATAATTTGATTGATCTGTCGATGACTTCTTTTACAATACCTATTGATTTTATTTTCGAATTGCTGCTGTGAGTTAAAATTTAATAACTTACCTGACCATGTAGGTTTTCTATAATATATATATATCTTAAAAGTATTCATATTTGAAAGAATCGCAATAATGTAAATTTAATGTTAGAGTCAAGTAAATTAGACAAAACTTATCATTTTTTATTAATATAAAAGTTATGTTTTACATAAAAGAGAAACTCTTGAAAATATTGATAGTTTGAAGAATCCCAATAATGTAAATTTAATGTTAGAATCAACTAAATTGGACAACGCTTATCATAGCTTATCAATATAAAAGATTTGTTTTACATTTAAGTCAAAAAGATGGGGGTCCTATAACTATTATACTAATAAATTTAGAGTGGGGATAGATTATATATAGTAACATGCTGGGTTTTTCATTTCAGTTTAGTTCCTGAGGATGAACCGTAGCGGTTTGAAACGTCGGACGCCAAAATAGAATTTAAATTTCAGGTGATGGGAACAGGCAGATCTTTTAAAATAGAATATAGTTTGTTAAAATAGAATATAGTTTATTATATTTATGATTTTTTACTTTATTTTATTATTTTTTTATTTTTATTGTTTTTAATTTTTAATCTAATTTATTTTTAGTAATAAGTTCTATTTCAGATTCTTTGGGGGTGATAATAAATACGGACAGTCTGCTTGTTATTATTTTAGTTTAATATATGATATTATAAAGACTGTAAAACCGATAAAAATATGTATTAATTTTACTCGTATTATAAAATAGTAAAACGATACGCTGCCTATAAATGTTTTATCAGATGGCATGACTCTAGCAATTCCGCCGTTAACTTCATGCCATCCCATAATGAATCACTTATCAGTCTTGTGGAATAATGAACTATTATATGATGCCTATATCCCTTATCAGATAAAACTCTAAAGGGGCCTAATGCTAAGCTCAAAATGAGAGCCTCTTTTTAAGATTATGAATTCTATAGCGTACGTGGAAATAACTATGTTTCATAACTTTTCTGTTAGAAACTGGAATTTAATATAAATAAATCTATCTAAATAAATAATAAAAATTTTGTATATTAAGCAATCTAAGAAATAAAATACAGAATTAAACAAACTTTTTTATTTTTTTTTATAGTAGCAAACTTTCTTATCAAATTGCCGACTTACAAAAAACCTATATTTTGTATTTTAATTCCTTTCTTACATTTAGATTTCCCTTTTTTGCTTTTTTACCCAATTTTACATTTTTAACCATGAAAGAATTCTACAGTTTTTTTCACATTCAATAAATCTGAACCTTCTGTAGTAGCATCCCTTATGAACGATCATTTAGTAGCTGATCAGTTTGAAACTGTTGAATTCCTGGTAGATTATATGGATATTATAGTAGTAAAAAATGATATAAACTTTATAATAATATATAAACTTTATAATGATATAAACTTTACAATCAAAACATATTTCAGGACTTCTCCCCCCTACTAAATTTATAGACTACTCATAAAATGGTGGAAGGTTAAAAGCCAATTGTTAAACTCTTTTAAGCATGCATGCAATGCATGTGATGCTTAATGACGTCTAGATATGTTTTTAGTATTATTATGTGTGTCGATTCGTCTTTTCTCTAAGAGTAACATTGAAAATTTACATTAATTTACATTAATTGAATATAAACAATTTTAAATATTTATACAAGGCTAGGGTACAATGAGAAGAAAATCATTGTCTTAGGACCAATCATGCAGATTGCATAAAACAATTGTTAACACAGATTTCTATTTTAAACATAATAAAAGTATTCTATGAATTAAATATTGACAAGAATCATATAAATAATAACTAAATGAAAATTATTTTACTGGATTCATAGATACTTAGTCCGGATTCCTTGCGAACAGAAAATTCGAAAAATTTTAAGGGAATAAAATGCTATTGCAATTTTAGTATGTGGTGTCATTCATGTGTACAGTAGAAGTATGATATATATATATATATATATATATATATATATATATATATACTCGCAGCATAACAATATAAAAATATCGTTTCTCGGTTTGTCTTTGTCGTGGTTTGCTTATCGTTTCGCAAATATATACATGCATGGCATATTGGTAACTTCAAGTCTTCTATGATGTTTGATAATAATTATCATATTTCTTATCATCACATGAGTACGCGTCTCTTTTATATTTAATTTCAGTTCGGAGTTCTTTTGTTTATTATTCATTTTTACATTTTGAGAGCGTTTAAACTATGAAGACATGTTAAATCTATCGATCATAGATCTAGGAAGGAGCACACTGTTAGTGATAATAGGAATTATTGTAATATAGAAAAATCTACGAGATTGTGACGGCGTACAAGTAAATTAAAATGGCTTTATATTAATCGAAAAGCGATTAGACTATAACTTAATTCTCCTTTATAAACAACTGTTCTGTGAAGAGAGCGCCCGATCTTAAGCAGTGCTTACATTGAATATACTCTGAATAAATATATAAATGAAATACCCTGATTAAAAATAAATACTAGATATTGGTGAAGAGACCTCCAGTATTTATCTCTCAGTTTAATTTTTGAAGAGAAAGGAGTACGGTTTCCTTCTCTAGAAATTATATATTAGTTACACTTTTAAACGATGACCTTCCGGTGTTGGTATGTGTGATATATTCTGTGCGAAGTGATATAGTCTAAGGTACTTTTAATGCTTTCAAAGCTCGCATTATATTACAAAGTACTTCGATTCGACAGTGGAATAGTTCTACAATACTTGTATCAGGATCTGTGTCTCACCCTTATCTTATCTTAAAGGAGCGCTGTGGTCTAATCGAAGGATGCACATCTGACAGTCGAAAGGTTTCAGGTTCGAATCCGATCATTTGAGTCGCACTTTGATCGCGCAATGACAAAAATTTAATTAACAATATTTTCAGATGAAAATTCTAATTTTATCGGGAGTTCAAAAGTGTAGAAAAACTATGAAAGCTGGCAAATGGAAGGTGTTGTTCATAGCTCTGGCAAATTATAATTCCTCCTTCAACGAGAGGCACCCGACGGGACTAGTATTTAATGCAATTGTACTGACATAGGTGGTTCTACTGAAGCCCCCTAACCAACTAGCAGAGACTTGTATAAGTCCGAGTTCTCCGGCTGTGAGAGGATGTTTACCGTCATTATTAGTAGTCCATCACCGGGCAGGTCACAAGGTCTAGTATAATCGATCCAATGCCACAAAAGTGAAGCGCATAAGATGGACGGTTGAGGAGAATACTTTGATTGCCAGGAATAAGATGGAGTTGTCTATCACCAGGACTGTGTGCTTTATTAGCCATTCCTTGTTGAAGTATTTCCCTGACATATTCCTGCTAGCGATCATGGAGTATTGAAGATAGCAGCGATACAACGATTTAGTCGAACGGTACATCGAAGAACTTCAGACTAGCAACGCTTCTTCACAGATTACACCTCCTCCCTCCCGCAATACCATTGTGTTCACTGTCATAGATCGGACAAGAGCCCAAGATTCAAGATTTATATAATGAACCATCGAACCCTGCTCAGAGAAGAGTATTAGGTTGGGAGGCTTCAAAATCATGAATATGGCCCACATAGAATAGCGGTCTTCCGGACTCACTTCCTCTACTTACGTGACGTGCTGCGCCCAACAGTTTACGAAAATGCGCTGAAACTCAGCATCATTGTGAGAACTGTTAGTCACGATATATAAGGTCTACTCACGATAAGAAGAAGGATGTAAGATACTGGAAGACATCTGGGATCCAATCAGCCCTCAAAATATCAAGATCTGCATAACATCTTCGGCGGCGTCTCTAGGGATAGATGGTCTGACTACTCCTCATTTACGATCTCTATCAGTCTCCGAGTGCGGGTATTGAGTGTATACTGTGATGTGGTATAATGTCGCATTCTGTCTTTCTCTAAGTTCGTGTTTATCCCCAAAAAGGTGCAACAAGGTACTGTCGTTGACGATTAATACGGTTGCCTGTCTTAATGATTCACAACGTGTCTTCATAAAGGAATATGATGGCTGTATCAGCCTCATATACCTCCTCTGTACCTCCTTCTCCACGCCAGACAGTGGAATATTTTGAAAAAGTGTTTAAAAATCCTAGAAGTTTGGAAGAAAAATAGATACAAATATAAGCGGTATGCCAAGTTACAGATCCAGTCATATAAATTCAGAAGAACATAAGCAGAAGTATCAAAAAAAAAGTTATTATATTCAAAATATTTATTTTAAAAAAAATCATTTTGAAAATTTCTGCAATTGTATAATTTGTAATGAAAATAAAATATAATAAATAAATGTATTTTAAAATACCGTTGGCTTAAGTAGAATTCAAATAGTGACATAGATATATAAAACATTTTTTTTATTAACTGAAAAAAGCCAATAAATTTAAAATTGTTATTTTCTGATGAATATTTTTCAATTAAATCGTTCAATTTTTAATGCATTTAACTTATATAAATAACTAATATATAAAGTTAAAAATAAGATTATATAAAAAAATACAGTAAAAATAATAATAAATATTATAAATATTTATTTAAGAAGAAGTACAATGTAAATTTTTCGAATTTTTTGTGTTTTGGCTATTTAACCTATTCAGTGCTATGACTGATAGAGTATTTATAACGTCAAAATAACTAAGTTTTCAATTGAGTATAAAAAAATAATAAACACATATTTTTTTCAATCGATTTTACAGTTAAAATTATCAAAAAAATCTTAATACCATTTTCTCGTCCAATACTTTTATTTTGCAATAAATTGTAATAAATAATAACAACAGATGGTATCGTGTTATCCTCTGATATACTCTATAGATACGTTGTCATAAATAAAATCAAACTAAGGACACCGATAGAATGAGAAAAAAAGTAGATACTAATAGATTTTTTTTTCATTTCATTGTTGAATAAAATTTAAACAAATTGTCAGAAAAAGAATAATTTTTCGAACGACTCTCCGGGTAAAATTATGAATGAAATCTAAATACTATTTTCTCATTTGACTCTTTTATTTTGAAATAAAACGTTATAAATAATTATATAAATGAATAATATAATAATATTAAATAATAAAAACGACTTATTCTCGATTTTTATTAATTCTATATAAAATTAAAGTTGGTTAGCATTATCTTAAAATATTGTATTTTTTAATGTATTTTCAAAGTAAAATTAATGCGGATGTAAAATTCCTGAACTTAACGACCGAAGAAGTCCAAAACGCGTTTCATAATATTACACCGTCAATCGTTATTGTTCATAACTATACACATATATTGTTTATATTTATATGTTAATAATATTAACATATTCATTGAATCTAAATTTGATTAACTTAAAAAATTGGCGCCAAGATAGTTTAATTAAATCATTTATAAGAGATTTTTATAAGAAAAGTTATTTTTAATATTTTAATCTCTTAATCGTTGTCAACTGTTCTTGTTTATATGCTTGATAGATTTCTAACTGGTAATTTCAATCAAGAAATTTCTAAAACAATAGTTTTTAACTTTTAAATAACGAAAAATGTAATTCAAGTCATTTGTTTTGTTTTTTCGACTTTCTAGGCACCTTCTGAATCAATAGTTTTGGGCTATATGAGGCCTTCTTTTGATAATTTCATATTTTTTATCGGAAACGAATATTACTTCAATTTATGTCAATTTATTACGTGATTGCCTAGTTTAGTAGACAATCTTCACTATCATTTTAAACAAGCATTTTTAGATAAAATATTTCAAAGTTATACCTTATAATTGTAATGAACTAAGTCATACGATAGCTATAACTTGCTTAATTTTTTTGGCCTTTAAACAAGTTTGCAATAGTAACTTATAAAACAGTCTATTATGATATTAAAATATCAGGGCTTAAGTAAATGCCATAAAATGATCTTTTAGTCTAATTTATTTTCAAATGTCGATATATAATTTATGAAATATATTTTTTAATAATATTTATCTGATTGAGAGTTGAAAATTTTTATTCACATGAATTTTATGTAGATATATTATTAATAATTATTTTAATAATAATATATTTATTTAGCCGGGAAATATCAAGCTTACTTCTGGTAACTGTGTAAGAATTAATACAGGTGCTCCTGTGCCAGATGGTACGTATCAGTATGATTTTACAAAAATCTATTGAATATCCATATACATATATAGATTATTCAAATATGAATTAAAATCGTAGAAACTACAGCAGTTGTGCAAGTCGAAGATACAAAATTACTTGAAAAACACATAGATGGAAAGGAAGAAAAAGAAATAGAAATTCTTGTTGAACCAAAAGAAGGGCAAGATATTCGGTATGTAAGATAAAATTCATTTTATTCTTTTTTAAATCAAATTTTTGAAATTCTGTTCAAATAATTAGGTTGAACTAAAGTATTACAGTGGACAGAATTTAGACAGGTAAAAATGATTCAAAATTATTTTTCAATAGATTTATTCTAAATATTACTCAATCACGTGAGATTAAAATTTTTTAAAGATTTATTTGAGTGACTTTATTAAATATTCAAAGCAATTAAAAATCAAATCTTTTAACTTTTGAGTATTGAAGCTGATGATGAATGAGATGAGTTACGCGAGTGAAGATACTATACTCAATTAAAGAGTGCTGAACATAAAACGAAAAGTATTAGGCTCATTATTAAAGATGTTAAAATGAAAAAACCAACTTGTATAGTTCCAGAACTAATTTATTTATCAATTACAGTTTCGGCTGTTAGTCCATTTTCAAGATATATTATACAGTAACAAAATGCAAGGATAACAGGTATATATAAGCATCTCCCATCTCAGCTACGCCTGTGATAATAATTTAACCGATTAATTATATTAAACAGTTTAATAATATCTATATAAAAAATACTCTATGTATAAATCTATATTTTTATAGATAATTATACTTATCATCATTTTCTTATAAAAAGGAAACGCTTCCAAAAAGTGGTATTTTGCAGACTATTTTCTGTTTCTTCTATTTTGCAGACTATGTTTGAATTTCAATTAACACCAGTTACTAAATAATTGCGATATTCAATTAAAATATATATATATATATATATATATATATATATATATTGTAATGCGGTGAAATAAATCGATAATATAGATAATTTATTTTTAAAATCTATTCGCGCATACAAACAAAAATATTTTTATATACCACACTTCTTCCCTTGGAAATTCTGATAGCCAGATCTGAATTACAAAAAAAAAAAAAAAAAATGAAATAAAGCAGAAAAACAAAAAATGGATAGTTTCCAAATTAACTTATATACGCCGCACATTTATTGTAACAAACATTATGCTATTTACGGCATCGCAACACTTATCCGATTACAAAGACAAAAAAATATAACTTTCTTAAGATGCCCTTAAGATATCGAAATTACTCACTCCCATGAGAGTCACTTCTGACGCGTCCTGGTCGTCACGACCGTTGACCCGATCGCTCGCCCGCGAGGACAAAAGGAAAGGTCTATGGAGACCGCGCGACGCGCAGCTACCTCTGTGCTGCCGGTTCACTAGCGATGACGACTGGCCTGTAATCGGAAGGGTGAGCGCTGTTGCACCACTGCTCACGTTTGGAGAGGCATCGTCGCCTTTCCCACTGCCACTATCAGCCCTCTTCTTCTACCGCACGCTGTTTCTCTCTCGCTCTCTGTTTCCTTCTCTCGTCTTCTTTCTCGCCTTTCTTCTATCGCTCTCTTTTCTTCTCCTTTTTTAAAGCTTTCTTTCTCTTCTTTATCTCTCTTCACCCCTTTCTTATGCCTCACACACTTGTAATCTCCTTTCATTCTATCTTCTTTATAAAAAGTTAATTAATTTATTATTATTCCTATCACTACCTATCCTTGTTCTTCTCTCTCGCCTTCCTTCTTTCACTGCACTCCTTCTCTCTCTCTCTTTATTTTTCTCTCTATCTATTCTTCACTATCCAATACACTCCCTCTTCTTTACTTCGTTCGCGTTTCTCTTTCGTATCTCTTCTCTCTCTCGCCTTCTTAATTATTTCGCTCTACTCCCCTTCTGTTTATCTCTTGTTCGCTCTCTCTCCTTTTCTCCTTCTCTCGACTCCGAGTTCACTCATCTCCTATATTCACCTCCTCTTCTCGCACCTCCATTCTGTCTATACTCTTTCTCACACCTCCTTTGACTCCGTCGACGACCGAAACGAGAGTGATCGTGCGTGTAGTTTATATTATATTATATAGTGATCGCTGTGTATTTTATTATAATTGCGAAAACGTCGTTGATTTAAACAAATCTTTTTCGATCAGTCGCTGTACTTACGAAAATATACAACAAAAAAATATATGAATGACTCCCCGTTTTATTAACTATGACAAATATTCGTTTAGATTTTTTTTGTAATGTTTGTTTCTTTGCACAAAAAATTAATATTATTCAATTTGCTGAGCCTTCGACAGTCCACTCTAATTATTTCAAATACATTTAAAAATAATAGTATTCTAAATAACCTTTTATCTTAAATATTAAATTAACCTATCTTAAACATAAATGATTTAAATAACTATTTGGAATATTTTCTTTGGTAACATTGAGATTTATAAGAATATAATCTGAACGTTAAAGAGTAATAATACAATAAGAAAATCTCAAGTTCTTAAATCTAACATAAAGGAATTTATAATCTAAAAATTTCTGTAAGAAGTTTCAACTCTGACAAGTCGACCCGAGCGTCTTGTGACTCATCACAATATATATATATATATATATATATATATATATATATATATATGGTAATGGTGCGCGTAACTGCCTCGAGCACGGCAGACACGGTCGTTAACAAAAGATGTGCCCGGCTGGGCTGAGCACCGAATGAATCCGCCGAGGGGGAAGGGCGGTTCGCGAGGAACGAAGTGTCGCATGCAAAAGGGAGCGGAAATCAGTATGCAGAAATGAAAATGCAAAATAAATAAGTCAATAAGTTGAATTTAATAAAATATAGAAATAACAAATGCGCGGGGTCACGAGGCGCGATGTGTAGGCCGAGGGCTTTCTGCGTGACGACGCGCACGAAGGCACGGAAAAGAGAGAGAGAGAGAGAGAGATAATACGGGCTGTCACTTACAACTAGTGTGCCGGTGTCGTCTCGGTCCGTTGGCCACGGGAAGGCGGCGGTGGAGACCTTCGGAGCGTAGCAGGCGGTTCTCCAAGTCACCGAAGGAGGCGGTGTTCCTGCAGTCTCTAGTCTCGGGATAGGACGGTCGATCCACATTGGAATGGACCCGGGTAGCAGATTGGCTTAGGCTCGATCACCCGAGTCAAGTTGCGATGCGAGCTCGTAGACACTTGCCCGTGGAGGCGGTTATTTCTCGCGCGCGGTGTGCCTGCTTCACTCTCCCTCTCACGCTCTCTCTCTTACTTACTTCTTTGCCGGTGTGTAAGTGCGTCGGCCTGTAACATATCTAAAAATTCAATATACATATAAATAACAAGGCGTCTGTACTTGTATTTATGTACAGACAGCGACGGACGAGAGAGCATCGGTACGTGGGTAGAAAACATGAGCTGTGCTTGCGATTCCCGTGACATGCCCGCCTCCAAACGCTAGTAGCCGGCGCGTTGCAGCTCGACACTGCACCTCTCTCTCTCTCTCTCTCTCTCTCTCTCAGGTTGACCATCGTGTCAGGATAGGGGCTTCAGAATATAATACATAACTGAGGAATAGCGTAACAAGGAGAGGAAGGAGAATACAGCCGTAGGTTCGTGAGAGGGCCAGAAGGTTATGCACCTGGATGGCCTTTTGGCGGGCCCGGGATAGGTCTCGCTGTGATGCTGAGCGTTGATTTTTCCTTGAGCAACCTACTTTTCGCCTTACCAGGAGTATGCCACTATCGCAGGCGGCTACACTGTTACGAAGTTTCGCAGGGACTCGCGCTTGAGTTCTTCGACCGGCCACGATTCGCGTCCTATGCGGTCTCCCTAATCTACGCGGCGCGACATCGGCGTTCGATCGTGTGGCATTGCTCGCGAGAGTATCGCTTCGCACGCTCGTATTGGGATTACAAGGAGGCACACCATCGCCTTACGCTTACAAATGATGTTACCATGCGGATGCGGTCGCTCGCCTCGACATTGCAATCAGACCTATCGCAGTCATGCTCTTCGCCTTAAGGCTCTTCTGTGTCGGAATTGCCATCGTCTTCGGGGGCGTTCTTTCGATTGCAAGGCTTCAGATCGGCGACGTGATGTTTCCCAGCATCTTTTCCTGTAGAGTCGATCAGTAGATAAACATTCGTGCCGAGTTTCTCTATGCTGGTAAACAGCTCGTCGAATTTCGCGGCAAGTTTGGCGCTGATGTCTTTTGTTCCTGATGAAAGTATGAGATTATGCCGCCATACGTGATCGCCACTCGCGTAGCGAGCGTTGCGACGTTTCGGATTATATTAGCTAGCTTGTTTTGCTTGTGCTTGATGCGAGTTTTCCGCTGTCTTTAGATCAGATAACTTCTCCATGCGCTCTTCCAATGATGTAAAGCAGCCGCTTCTTGCGCTACATGCGCGCGCTGCTGCTCCTGGCGACGATGCGTGCCCGGGGCTGAGGAGTGACGACCCGTGTTGAGGAAGGCTGAACTTACGCCAGTTTGTACGGAGTTTTGTACGGACGTATTATACGCAAACATCAGCTCGACGATGCGTCCATTCTAAGTGCTATGAGACTTCTCAATCAAGGCGATTATCGCGGTCTTTAGAGTGCGACTGACCCTCTCTACCGGATTTGCTTGAGTGTGATAAGGGGGTATCGTTGCATAAAGTACCCAACGCTCCAAGAGGAATTTTTCGTTGATCTTATTACGAAATTCGATGCCGTTGTCCGATAGGAACTCTTCGGGCGTACCAAAGCTTAAAAATATGCGATCTTTCAACTCGTGGCAAATCTTTTACGCATTTGCCTTTCGGAAGGGGATACATTCTATCCAACGCGTAAATAGATCCATGAAGACGAGTAAATACTTGTATCATCGGGTAGATCGTGGAAACCGACCCATCACGTCTCCAACTATTACTGCCCAAGGGGGGGAGGTGACCGTTGGATGGCCCATTAGACCAGCTGGTGCAACCTACTGTACCTTATATTGTTAGCACATTACATTGTTTCAGACAAATCGAGTCACATCTTTATGCAACGAGGGCCAATAGTATGATCGTGCAATACGTTCATACGTCTTATGGTGTCTGAAATGACGAGTTCTAAGTTCCTTATGATTAACGAAGAACGGTACGGCGATCTTCTTTAGGCATGACTAGCTTTTACGCATCCTGGTCATTTACTAGATCTTCGATGGGAGGATCAGGGCGGTAGTAATACAGTCGTTGTCCGATGACTTCCCACCATTTGGTTCGATCGCTTACCACTTTCCTACGAAGGCGCAAATACCAGGGATCTTGCACATCGGCAACATCGAGGGAGGCGACTTCGAAGATCAGCTCGTCTTAATATAAACAAAAAATGGCGTCTGGTACACAATTCAAGGTACCTTCCCGGTGGATGACTTCATAGTCATATCCCTGCAATTCCAAGGCCGATCGGGCGATTCTGTCCTTACGTCCACGGCCGCGATTTTGGCCTCAAATGCATCCTGATGAAAGACCACTTCGGGCATTATGCAGTCCTCGGATGTCGGAGACGGCTTATTGTTGCCCTCCGCGTCGAGGATGCATTCAGCCTCTCGAGCAAGCTCGATTATCCGATTTACACTCATAATCTTCTCCCACGCGACTAACTTCTGTATTTCCGGAAGTAGACTGCGGTATAGGAGGACGAGCTGCTTGTTGTCCGATCATTGCTCTTCGAACCGGTTCAGGATCGTCAGCAAGCAGAACACATAATCACATGTTGGTTTGCGTTTCTCCTGTGCGCGCTGCTCTGCCTCCCTGATAAGTTCGGCTTGGAAGCGTCTATCGACGCCGTAACAGCTTCGGACCGCATGGCAAAACTCTTGCCACGTCTTTCAATGTAAGGCGACGCTGTGTAAGGCGACGCTGTTTAGTAGCTGTCATGGCATTCAGAATGTTCTTGACCGTGACATGCGTCAAATTGCGGTATTCCGCGATTCGCTCGAGGAATTCCTCGGCAATTTTTCCCTTGGCGCCATTGAACCAGATTTTCGATTGGCGCACGGTTTTACCGATGTCTATGCGTTGGGCCAAGGTACTCGATAGCGGCGATCGCGTTGTATTAACGGGCCAGCTTATCACATGTCGATGATTAATGTGATGCCCCCCTCTAGATCCTTGGTACCGAAGGTGACAAGGGGCTGAGAATGTAGGCTCGCTAGTCGGTAGTTGAGGTCTACTATTACGTGAGTGTCCGTCATTTTTCAAATACTGAAGATCGTAAGTATCTTGGAAAGTGACGCGATCGCATCGCGGAAAATTTTGCAACTGTTGCTGGATGTCAACCAACGCAGTATGAATCTCATTTTGTCTCTATTGTAGATCTTGGACAATGTGATTCTATTGTCGCATCCAAGTCTTTAGCATTTTTTGCAGGCTGCCTAGTGCAGGGCTGATTGCCTGATTGTCTTTAGGGCTACCAGCCTAAAGACAAACAGAGTTTTGCCTCGCACCTAAGATGCGACTTGTAATATTGTTCATGACACACTAGTCGGTGAACATAGCTGCGTTCGTTGTTGCCGCCTGAAACTGTGATTCGTTGGCCGTGCTACATGCGAGCAGTTCAGGCCTATTCATTTCTGCTAAATTGAAATCAATAAGATTTTGCATCTGTTGATTGACACCTGTGTGCTAGGCCGATCGATTATACTCGGATTGACTTCCGAGCTTGCAGTGTGTCAGCTGATGTAGCAACTTTCTCAGCGTATCTTGCTTCCATGTTATTCAAAATACATGTTTCCGTTTCGTCGCGCATTGGTGAGGTAACTATGATTTTTTATAGTTTTTTATCTCTACGCATGCGGATTTTTGTGACTTTTCTCTTGCCTGTACATTCTACAAAATCCACCGGGCTATAGTTGCCTGCCAGTCTGCGGTACAGCCTGGTAGCTCTTTGAAATAGGGAACCATCATTTTTAAATTCCAGTTTCGTCGTTATGATGTGTAGTCGCTCTCCTGAGCGAAATCGCGACCGGAGTTATGACGATATAATGGTTTCAATATTTTCAATAACTTTATTGAATAATAATAAAGACGAATTTAAAAGGAATAAACCTGGAATAATTGCCAAGTTAAACGCAATTAAAATAGTGTCAGTTAGCAGAAAAAAAAACAAAGAAAAACAGCAAGTTTTGGGAATGACGAATATATTTAAAAAATGCTCTACAGTTATCTCGAAGTGTACGACCTCGAGACAAAATTAAGACTGCTGCCAAGAGTCCGGTGTATAGCGTAGATGGCTGTCGAGCAGCTCGAAACTCCCCCTTCCCCGAGTCCTTGTGGTCTACGAATATCGGTATATTAAAAATATATTTAACCAATAGGGCTTCGAGCTTTCCAAATTGCACATACCTTTGCGAACCAAACATTTGTCGCGCAGCTGCTTTATTGCTAACCTTATTTTACCCGGTTTATTTACATTTCGCACGCCAAAATGCGGTGAATATCGAACTATTTTATTTACGGGATTTGACGCGCCTTTTTTCGCGAATCCCCTATCAAACAACCTTTTCATTTCCGTATAGTACAAGCTTGCCAGTTCTGGATTCCGATCAAGTTTCTTTTCCTAAATCATCAGTCTATTAAACGACATAAAACGCGCGTCATCTATAATCTCAAGATCATCCTTAAACAACAATCCTACCTCCCATTCTTTGCCGTTGTGCCTACTGGTTGTGTCTAGGATTTCGAGCGCGCGCATATTCTCCGGCTTTTCTTTGACACGCATACTTACACCAATGGAATCGATATCAAAGTATGATTTGACCAATTTGTGCAAATCGCTCAGTGCCGAATCCATTTCCAAGGAAACTCTATCTGCGTTATGGATGTATTCATTACTTTTCTCGTGTGAAACCCCATAAATCGCCCACCCTAATAAGCATCGCGAAACTACTAAATAATCCTTTCTAAGTTCCCTGTACTCGCGCGTCAGTATTAAGTGGCAGTTATCTTGCCCTATAATTATTTGCGGTGCTCCACGATAAGGTGCAATTCGTATTCCCGTCTTGCATCATCCCCTCCTATTCCTCTCAAGAGCACATTTGCAGTTGTTTTCATAGCACCGATTTCATTTAAAACAGACGCGTTTACAATGGTTACGGTCGCTCCGTCATCTAGTAAGGCATAAATTATTTTACTTTTGAACGTACCCGTAATAAGTATTGGCACTATTCTTAAGAGTGCGTAGACACCTAGTCAACTTTCAGTCCCTGATTGACTTTTACCGACGGTATTAATAGAATTTTCAGTGTTATTTGGACCTGTGACTGAACCTTCTTTTGCGAATTGATCGACGTTGAATCGCTCTTGAGCGGATGTAGGAGTGTATGATGGTTTCGGCCACAGCTATTACAACTCGGATTTTTACATTCTTCTCGCATGTGCCCTTCGCCGAGGCACCTATAACACAGACGGCTCGATTTTACGGTTTTCCATCGCTTTCTTATAGGTAATTGCGAGAAATATCTACATTCACCAATAGAATGATATTTCCGGCCGCAGTTAGCACATTTCTTTTCCGCGAATCTCTCATTCTTCCTCTCACTCTCAGTCGTGTTTTCGCGTACAGCTACTGTGGCGAAGACTTCTTTAACCTTCTTATTACGAGATGTCCCCTTTTGATATTTATCAGCCTCACCGATCTCGTAAGTGATTACATTGGCCTTTATGTGCATTTGCGCATAACATAATACATAACATAATAACAAATATACAAATTCCGCGATTCTTTCTAAATCTGGTAAATTTCGCGCCTCATTCGCAGCATAATTTGTAAAATTGTACACAATTGTCTCAGGTAATTTATTCAGTAAACCACTTACGAGCTTGGGGCTGTTTAAATATCCGGTATTGTCCTTTTGAGATTTTATGGCAACAACCGCATTCCTTAATTTAGTCGCGAATTCAATCAAACCTATTTTTCCCTTTCGTATGCTGGGAATCAAACGAATTTCATGTAGAATTTTTGTTAATATTAGCTGAGAGTTCCCAAAACGCATTTCTAGTGTGTCCATTATCTCCCGCGAATTATATCCCGCCATAAATAATGGTTGCACCGCTTCGCGTGCGGTTCCCGTTAGCGCTTCGGACAACCTCAACACATTTTCGCGATCTGAATAATTACCTAACGCTGTAGCCAAATGGAACGATTGCTTAAATCGACACCAATCCAGTGGCTCGCCCGAAAATGGTTGCAATCTTTTGACCGATGTCATCCTATTAATCAACGCTAGATTATTATCGCTCACGATTCCAAGCATATTATCGGACATATAATTATTTTTCGGCACACCGAATGAATAATCTTGCCTATTTCCCCTTGATCGCTCGCGAGTGGCAGCGTTATAATTTTGCATGTCTTTTTGCGGCGCGCGCGGCTCTGTATTTATCCATTCACCATTACAGCTGTTACGACCATCGTAAGAATTCCCCCTTATGAATCTTTCGTGTAAACGTTGGCCACGCTCGCGCCTGACCGAGGGCGAGATTCAGTTTGTTTACATTGTTCGTCCTTTTTGTTTTTCTCCACGGAGTGTAAAAGCTACCGTTTTCACTCCCCGAATCAGTGAAGTTATCTACCTCCTCATCTGATTCAATTTCCCTTTCCGAATCACTACGAATCCTATCGCGATTATAACTCTCGCTGCCATTCAGGAAACGACTGCGTTTAGTTGACGACGGATTTTTCCTCCCGGCGGAGGGACGCTTCGCACGCGAACTTAAACGACTACGCAAACCTATTGACGACGGCGGTGGCGTCGGCTCCGATGTCCAGGATGACGTCGCCACTGGAGGTGGTGACGATGGCGGCTGCAGCATTGGCTCGGCAGCAGTTGGAGACGCAGAGACGCTCGTTTTGGCCTTCAAACGACGTGTCGGCCCGCGCGAGCGCGTTAATGCCGTTAAACGTGACGGCGATGACGGTGGCGGCATCCTCGATTTCACCTTGGGATGGCGTGCCAGTGCGTTGGGTCGCGCTGATGCTGTTGTAGGTGGCGACGGCTGTAACGTCAACACTCTCGGATCATCCTTAGAACGGCGGTTGGGCTCGCGAGATCGCGCAGTTGATTGCCTCGCAGCGGTCAAGGATCGCACGACCGTGCGTCCGCGCCCCGCCATTTTCCCTTTGATTGGGAGGATCGCGGCATCCAAGGCTGCCTCCGACCGATGAGCTGGTGCGTGCAATGGGGTTAGGGATCCATCCTGGCTTGAAGAGAGTGGCATGCTCGATAGTGCCGCCGCGCATCGAACGGCAGCACGTCGCCGCGCCATTGTCCGCGGCTCGATTGCATGAGGTAGTGCCATTTCCACCTCAGTCGCGGCGGGTAGGGATCCGAACTCTTTGCTCTTATTCGCCTTCGCCGACGTTGCTATTCCTTTTCGTGCAGTCACGCGAATAGGCACGTTGTCGGAATTGACAGGGGTTAGCAATGTCCCCTGCTGTTGTCGCTTGCACCGACGTACACTCGCACCAGCCATCACTATATCACAAAAACACTCCGACGCGAGAATACCGGTCACTCAAATGGTCCCGGCTTTCGGCACCAAAATGTAGTCGCTCTCCTGAGCGAAATCGCGACCGGAGTTATGACGATATAATGGTTTCAATATTTTCAATAACTTTATTGAATAATAATAAAGACGAATTTAAAAGGAATAAACCTGGAATAATTGCCAAGTTAAACGCAATTAAAATAGTGTCAGTTAGCAGAAAAAAAAAACAAAGAAAAACAGCAAGTTTTGGGAATGACGAATATATTTAAAAAATGCTCTACAGTTATCTCGAAGTGTACGACCTCGAGACAAAATTAAGACTGCCGCCAAGAGTCCGGTGTATAGCGTAGATGGCTGTCGAGCAGCTCGAAACTCCCCCTTCCCCGAGTCCTTGTGGTCTACGAATATCGGTATATTAAAAATATATTTAACCAATAGGGCTTCGAGCTTTCCAAATTGCACATCCCTTTGCGAACCAAACATTTGTCGCGCAGCTGCTTTATTGCGTCTCAGTCCAAACCCGCGCCGGCCGCGACGCGGGGGTCATAACCGCGCGGCCAAGGGCCCTCTTTCTTCCACGTGCGGACTCTATAGCCGTGGACAGTCTGTACATTAATTGCCTCTACTGTTCCCGCATTCGCCCAGATTTTCACCCGTGACGCAGGGAAAACCCCTCGAGGAAAAAACCTACGCCAGGAACAGCGTTTATACAGTCTAATAGAAATATATGTATCTTATTTTAAATACCGTCGTCAACTAATGAACCTATAAAAACGCCCCTTTTTTCTAATGACCCGGCATTCACGAGCAAGACCGCGCCACGCCGCATTCGCTCTACGTCTTGTAGACAGCCATCGGGACAGCGCGATTCGTAACCAAGCGTCCGCGAAGAGAATTCGTGGCTTCCCCTTCGCCCCGCGTCCAACTCCTATTATCAACTGTAACCAGCCGTTGGAGAGGAGAAAGTGCCAAACAAATAAATATAAAACTGCGGCGACAACATCCTTTAAATATTGCCCTCACAAAATGTGGCTACAATGTCCTTAATACATTGCACGCACAGGGTCTACGCATCCTTTTTTCTTTTTTTTTATGCGCTGAAACGCCTATCCGCCGAAGTATGCTCGTGGCCCGCAATCCTCTCATGGCTGCCAGGAACAGATGTCTGTCTCCTTTTCGTATAGACCTTGGAGCCAGTCATCAAAAACGCATAGAATGTTTGTTATCGCAATCATTTATCCATTCAATTGTCGGAAAATGCAAGAGAAAAAAATCAAAGTTCTCTCTTTACTTATAAATTTAAAAAAAGAGGCGAAAAATTTTTGATTTAAGTACTTTCCGTTCAAATTAAATATTCTGACCGATTTAAAATTCTCCTTTAAAATTAAATTTTATTCTCAGTGTGTTTAAAATAGCATTTGAATTTAACTAAGTACAACTTGATTAATAAAATTTAAAATCAATTAATTAAATGAATAAAAGAAAAGTTTTTCGATAATATTACAGCAACGGAAAAACAATAAAAACCAATGAAATAAACGATTAACCACTTCAAAAAAATTAGAGAAAAAAGAAAAGGATTAATTATTAATTAGCTAATTAATTAAACTATATTAAATTAATTAGTAAATTAAATGATGCAAGTAAATAACCCGTTTTACGGTTGTACGACAAGACAGAACACACAATGAAAAATTTCGTATGTTTTGTCATGAAAGAAAAAAAAATGATATTCTTATTTAATTGTTATTTAATTAAATTGTTATTTTATTTTAATTAATTATATTTTAACAAAATTTAATTAATTGTTATTTAACAAAATTTTATTAATTGTTACTTAACAAAATGTTATTATTATTTAATTTAATGATTAAAATTTTATTTAATTAGCTCTGAATTGCTACCCTCAATTGGTTTTATTAAAAATAATTAGTAAAATATATCAATTTTACTCATTCTTCATTTTATCGATTATTAAATCATTTAATATTCTTTATTTTCATTGAGCAAAAACAACAAAAACAAAACACAAGAGTTTATATATTTGACAAGTGATGGAACTTTGTAGTGCCGAGAACCAATGGATGCCAAGAGCGATGGCGCAAAAATCGAAATCGCAAAAATTATAGGCGACTAATGTAATAGATAAAATAAAATAATTTTTATTCTCACAAAAAACTGAAAATAGTCTATTTTTAGTTATTTTGTATTTTTGAATAATTTTATTTTTCAAAATTTGTAAAAATTTACACTTTTCAATTTAGGGTTTTCCCAAAAAAGGAAAGGAAAAAAAGTTCCAAAAAAGGGAAAACAAAAAATTTTGAATATATAACAAAAACTTTGGTTTTTGTCTTTTTCGAAAGAGAAAAACCAAAAAAGAAAAAAGAAAAAGTTTTGCGTGAGTCGTCCTTTATAAGTATGTCCTTGCGTATCTATAGTGCAGTGTCGCAGTGGTCTGTGTGTGTGTGTGTGTATTCACAGATCGGCGATTTCACAAATTCCTATATGTATCATATGGCGACTATACAATTCAATTTGCCGCAATATGCTATTTATGTGTAATATTTATCATATTCATATAAAATAAATATTGCCGATATTCATACGTATATTAATAAATTAACACAAGCATATATTTATGATGACAAAATACATAAAGAAATAATAAAATACAATTTACAATATTATATATATATATATATATATATATATATATATATATATTGTAATCGGCTAAATTTGCCGGTTCTCGCGTTCCCCCGCGTCTCGGTGAAAACCGAGTGTTCGCGCGCAACAGCGAAGAAGGAGGAAGTACGAGGAGAAGAAGACCTTAACCGCCAAGCTACCGAAGTGAGAGCACGCAAAATCTAGAGTGAGAGAGAGCTCCAGCCAAACTAATACCTCCATCTCCAGCACCTTTCCCGGCGGTGATCACCAGCCCCCGGTGATTCGAATCGTGCAAAATAAGTATATAGAGTCGCGTACCAATTCCATCGCGGCCCGATCGTTGTGCGATCCCCCGTGCTTGAACGAAGCGAGAAAGAAGGAAGGAAGGACGAAAGGATATGAAAGATAAAGAGAGCTACAGTAAAAGAGAGAGAAGGAAGGAAGGAAGGAAGGACGAAAGAGAAGACTACCCCGGAACCTGAGGAGGCAACGGCGGAGCGTCGTCCCGGCAAGTACCCTCTGTTCTATTACATGTGAAAGAGTGGGCGTCCTCGAGTCTAGGCGCGTCATGGTTGTACGGCCGTTCCGTGTCCCCGCCAGCTAGACGCTACGCACCGCGTTAATCGCCCATCACACTCTCTGCCGTTCAATATTTCCCCGCGCCCGCAGAATCCGCTCCCGTTGTAAAAGGTCGTCGCCGCGCGTGCTGAGTTTGTACATATGTTTCATTACCGAAATTGTGGTGTAAAGGATGTGTAATAAATAAATGTGCATTGATTCCATACGCTTGTCTCGCGTTATTTCGCATTCCCTCATTCCCCCGTTTCAGGTCCAGCGCAGCCGGCAAGCAGCGCACAACGACCAAATAAGTAAAACGTAACCGCGCATAAGTATGCGGTTATAAAATGGCGTCCAAGCAGTGTGGCCCGCGGGCATAAACGGTATGTCGCGGTTGAACTAACTTACGGACGGTTATGCCCCGCGCGACCGCGTTAAAATACACGCGGAAATATATGTGTCGTCCCGCACGATCGGGTTAAAATATACGCGAGAAAATATATATGTATGTGATAAACTGTCCCCCGCACTTTTTCCCTCCGCGCGAATTTAGGAATATCGGCCAGTTAAGGTAAAAAGAAAAATTGCAATCGTGTAATGCATGAGCACGTAGCGAAGAGCGAAGTGCAGCCATGTCGAGAAGCTGCACACGAGAATGCGCAGTAGCACCATCGCGAGCAACATACAATAAAGGCATGTATGAGACTTCCCCTCCCCCTCGCAAACTAGATGCTTTCCCCAGAGGAATTTTTGCTGCACTGAATTTCTAATTGCATATTATTAAAATATTTATGTACATCTTAACTATTATTGGTAGTACCCCTCGGGATTAAAGAAGTTGTTTTGATATAAGTTAAAATGACACTAAAGAAATAAACAAAATTTCATACAGATGCAAAGGCTATGGATAAATGTGTGATTTTCTTTTTTAGTGGATAATAATTAGCAATGCTCAACTTGCTACAAACTTTCATAGCCTATTTTCATACTTCTGTCAAAAATGATAGCATAAGCTATCATTCCTATTCATACTATATTTTATACGTTCAGATTATTTTTATTTCTTCTTTCACTATTCACAATCTTAAAAGTAATGAATACATGTCTATTTACATTTATTTCTAATCAAAATTTGCTTTAAAAGTATTGTTATATAAGTACAATTGGTAAAAAGTTATGATATATGCATCTGTTATATAATATGCATATTAATTCTTAAATTCTAAATATAAAACAAAAAAAAAATTTATATCAAATTCTTACATTAATAAAGTACTGTGTTAAATATAACAATAAGAGTATGTTTGCATCAATAGTTATGAATATAAGAGGTACGAATATTCAATTCTTTTAAATAAAATATAGTTACATATAAAAAGAAGAGATAGATGCAATTAATATCAATAATAATTCAGATGTCGATCAGCTCCTTCAAGCTCCAGTAATATAGTTATATTATATATGTCACTGTAGTGTATTATGTCATACGTGTGCAGTATCATATATAAAATCTTGTACATGTTTATATATCTTATTGTTTTTCATTATTATTATGAAATTTATATTAATGTGCTCATGTCATATATTTTATTTATATATATTTAATTATTATTTAAAATAACATTTTATTAATTATATATCTTTTATTATCATATAATATTTTATTGAACTTTATATAAATCTATATTTCACACCAATCGTTATATGTCTGAATGATGTACTTACGGCCCTTTCCCCTTGTCGTCCAGCTCACTAACTTTTATAACTCAGTGGCAAATACCCTTTTGCATTTTCTCGAGCCATCCCCCATACAAAAAAGAGTAAATTGAAAGCATCGAGCTTTTCTAACAGTAAGCATGGATCAGCTGAAAACAGCAACTGACAGCTGCTGTGTAAGTGCTATAAAAAGGAAAATAATGCACATTTTGTAAGAATTGTATGTTGCTCAGGAAAGCAAGTGGTATTGAGAATGCACCAATAAAAAGGAGTGTAACAACAATTTATGGTTGTCAATAGAAATAACCTGTTGGAAAAAACAAGCCCTCGACGAGCAATGGGTATATTGCTGACAAGCAAGATTCTTGCTTGAAACATACTTTCTTGTTGCTAATTGACAGCTTGAACAGCAAGGGAGTAATCAGCACAACAAAAGGAGTCGATATCAAGTACTTTTTATTGTTTTATATAGGATTAATGTGTTGTAAGTATTTGTTAGTGTATAAATGGTACCAGTTACCCCTGTGCAATTCAGAAAAAAGAAAGAGAACACCCAGCACGAGACCAGCGAATATACGCCCTTGTGAACTAATTGTCCAGCTTATTTATTTAACACAAAATCAGTGACAGTGCAGTGTATGTGACACATATAAAAAAAGTCAATACCTGTCTGCTACATAAGACAGTATAACCTATATGTCAAGTGTGGTACATATAGGGGACAGAAATTGAAAACATAAAAAGTATGGGAAGGAAAAGGAATTTTCCATCCCAGTAAAGTGAAAAAGACTTGTGTGGACCACAGCAATGGTGGATATTAAGGTAGTAAATATTTATAAATAATTATAAATTTTTGCAAAAATACTTTGAGAGTATTTTTATACCATACGCTGTCGCTGCCTTATATAAAGTACAGCCAGACAGAGATAATTCAAAATATCGCACATTCACTGCAAAGTACCTTAACAATAAGCAGAGGAGCTGGAAAATAGATGAGTAATAAATAATAAACAATTAATAAATAAACATTTATATTTACATAAACAATTTACACTTGCGCAGTGTGGAGGCAGTATAACTGTCATACAAAGAAATATATAGGTGAAAGTGCGTTTCTGTTATGAGGTAAGTTTTAAAGAAAAAAAAACACAAGGGTGTAATAAAAAGTTAGCACGAACACGAAACAAGGATAACATTAATTAATTTATAATAAATAAGGAAGTCGAATAAATAAATAATCAGTTCAACAACTCTGTGACCATCACAATCTGAATATGCAATTTCTCTTGATATAAAACTTAACGATTATAGTAAAAATAGATGGTAAGCCATTTACACAACTTCTTTTTGCTAGTAAAGTAGTAATTAAATATATATAAGCAATATTAGAAAACATATAACTCATATGGTAAGTCTGCAATTATATAAGGTCAAATAACAATAAGGTGCGTTAACACAAGAATGTAAAATCATAGCAGTATGAAGCCATAGAAGAGATATAGAGGTGATTTACAAATAGGATAACAATTAATTAACAATTAAAACAATATCAATAAATTTATTATAAATAAACAAAGTTTTTAAGCAGTATATACAAAAAAATATATATATATATCAATCAAACTTCAAGCTCTTTCTTTTTGCCAGCGAGGGACACTGTATATTGTTCAGTGTAATAGCTGATCCACAATTATTAATTAAATAATCAACAAACAATAAATAATAAATAATTTAATAATTTATAATAAATAACCAACATCAGGATATAAAAAATAAGGAAGTTAGTGAAGCATCGGTAAAATCAAATAACGTCAAAGAAAATACGAACAATCAAGATAATAAATAAATAAATAACATACCACGTGGGAAAAGAAGTTTACAATAAAGTGCACATTTAGAATCACCAATCGAAGGCCAACGAGGACATAAAGATCATTTCTTTAATAACAGAAATTTATAAACAATAAATAAATAATTTTTTTTGCATAAACAATCAAAAAAATTTTTTTTTTTAAATTTTCTATGATTATATAGAAACAAAAAAGAAGATTCTGAACTAAATTATTTTCACCCCAGTAACGCCGAGATCGTACGACAGCTCGTATCAAAAGGAGACACGAACAGGATAACTACTAAGACAGTGGAATGTAAAATATTCCGGAACGCCGTAAGAGGATGTGGAGGAATTCATAGAGATTAGAGGAGACCTGCGAAAGTCTCAATATACTAGCAGAAGACATACTAAAGATGATACCCGGTATCTTATACGGATCTGTTCGCACCTGGGCGAGACCGATATACAAGGGATGGCACACGTTAGAGCATCTTAAGACGGCGCTTCGTCAGCAGTTCAGGCCGATCGATTATACGTTGAGGTTAGAAGAGGAACTGTGAGAGAGGACGCAGGGTCCTAACGAATCGATCGGATCATACCTGATAGGTATGCGAGCGCTACTAGGTAAAGTGTCGCCACTGTTATCGCCGGCAGCACAGTTAGATAGGGTCTGTAGAAATCTACACCCTACATTCCTCGACAAAATCGACCGAAAAGAATTTAACACCATAGATGAGTTACAAGTATTAGGATAACAGATCGAACTGAAAAAAGAGCTCACTTGTCGATACAAGGAGCCACCGGCCGCAGAGAACTGCCTGATGAGCAGCGCAGCATGCCCCTCATCTGGAAGAACGACCAGACGATCAAGAGTAGCAGCCCTAGACGAGGATCAGCCAAAACGAGTTTCGATAACGGAACCACCTACATCGATACTGACGTCCAGAAAAGTAGTTGACACGAGCCCCGTGCCAACACCGCTAAGTAGGGACGGAAGTGATAGTCCACCACCGAGGCACCCACGGGAAGAAAGACTATATAAGGCAGATCATTCGCGAAAACGAAGCCCCTCGCCTAGATATCGATCAGCAACACCCCCCCCCCAGCCTCGACCAAGACTAACCGACGAACCTCGGTATAGACCTAGGAGTCCATCCCCACGAAATAGAACCTACCACCACCAGCCCCTCCCGCGATTACCGCTCAGCTCGACGGAACGACGAACCGAGACGCTATCCCCGATCGCCTAGCAGAGACCGCAACGACCGATATACGAACCAGGACAGGACACGTCGTGAGTCACCATGACCTCGCGAAGAACGAGGATATCCAGCGAAAGACAATTAAACATGCTGGACGTGTAATAGATCAGGTCATTGGGCGGATAGATGCCCCGAAAGAAAACGTATCTTTTGCTACAATTGTGGTGAAGATGGGGTTACCACGATGAACTGTCCACGTTGCGGACCAAACAAGAACAACCAAGAAAATGCGTAAGGGAAAGGGTTACCGTAGTCGACCCCATTGCCTCATACAAAGAGACTTCGAGAACAAACAACGAAACGACCAGCACAAAAGGTGCGACTATTGTAGCCACGGATGTTACTGAGTCCCGAAACGCAGCCCCAATTCAGGAAGATGAAAATCGATTCTTTCTGAATATAGAACTATCAGGCAAGATATTTTCGGCGCTGATAGACCCCGGGGCACGCAAGTCCTACATCGGACCGCGACCAGCACGAATCATAAAATCGACAATCATACCAATAGTGTCCTTCATGCAGCTGCCAGATGGCCAGATTTGCTCTAATGACGGACAAGTAGATCTACTCCTAAAATTAGACGAGCAGCAGATTTCAGCGCGCTTCAGAGTGTCGACATCCCTGATGTACGATATCATCCTCGGGATGGATATCCTAATCCAGCTACAGATGACAATTGATTTCGCCAAGGCGACCTGGCAAACACCTAGAAAAATAGTGCGACACTTCGTAACGAGCTCCAACAACGAAATCCAAGCTATCACTGCCTTAGCAGCAGTAAATGGAGTAGCGACATTAGAGCAGGGACAAAGGCGACAGCTAAACCAGCTGCTGGAGCAGCTAAACCAGCTGCTGGAGCAGCTAATACCAAAACAAACAGACGTCCTAAAACTTACACAAATGCCCCCCCCCCATCACATAGATGTGCAAGGCCATCGACCAATCAAACAGCGCTTCCGCCGTATACAAACTACTAAGGCAGGCCCACGCAGAAGTCGATAGGTTTCTAGCTGAAGGAATCATCGAACCTTCGGAGAGTTCGTGGAGCAGTTGTCCGGTGATCGTGCCGAAGAAGGGCGGCAAGATCCGCTTCTGTATTGACTACAGGGCAGTTAACCAGGTGACGAAGAAGGATCCATATCCTCTTCCTCACATGGACGTCCTATTGGATAATCTGCGTGACGCTCGTTATCTTTCTAAGATTGACTTGAGCCAGGCATATCACCAGATTAATCTAGATGATGATAGTAAGGAAATAACCACCTTTGCAGTCCCACAGAAAGGGCTATTTCAATACACCTGAATCCCATATGGGCTGACCAACGCCCCCGCTAGTTTCCAACGCGGCATGGACGTCGTGTTCGGACCGCAATGGCAACCGAGCGTCTTTGTCTACATGAACGATATTATTATCACCACTGAGACGTTCGTGCAGCACACTCAGCAATTAAAAGCGGTACTAGCCCGCCTGAATCAGGTCAGGCTCCAAATCAACAAGGATAAGTCTGAGTTTTGCTGCCCGGAAGTACGTTACCTCGGCTATATCGTAGACAAAGACAGATTACGTACGGACCCTGACAAGCTAAAGCCTGTCACGGAATATCCGGCACCGACAAACATCAAACAGCTGAGAACTTTTCTCGGCATGGTAGGGTGGTATGTCCGCTTTATAAAATCTTTAGCGGACGTAAAAGCACCACTCAGTAAGCTTCTACGAAAAAACGTGAGGTGGCACTGAGATAAACCCCCAGGAAGACACATTTAACCAACTGCGTATCTTGCTAACGCAAGCACCCGTGCTAGCGCGCCCCATACAGAGCAAGCCCTACATACTTCAGACTGATGCTAAATACCACTGATAAATCACCAACAGCTACCATCACCACTATTGAAAACAACGATGGCCCTCGTCCGCAACGACGTAAAACTACGGAAAACGCAGAGGATTACACTATCTGCGATCATCCGCAACTACGTAAAACTACGGAAAAGGCACTGAAAGAAGAGTGCGAGCGTCCGGAAAGACGTAAAACTACCGCAACAACATCAGAAGAGGAGATATAGGGGTTAGCTCAAGACGAGCACGTAGAAACGCAGGAATTGGACAGTCCGCAAAGACAGAAAACTACGACACCATCGCTGAGACAGGAGCTCAGACGTCCACACGGACGCGAGCCAACGTGAGCGCAGGAAAGCAAGAACCTTGAACAGGTCAAAGATGCAGTAACATCAACACTAGAAGGGGATAATAATGAACAAGTCGAAGGCCATTGTCCGCAAAGACAGAAAACTAGAAAAGAGAAGGAAACGGACTGGATTTATAATCCATTTTCCGGGAGGTACGAGGACTTGGACGATACGATCGTAGTAGGGTATAAGTCCGACAGCTATGCATCGCACAGGACAGGACCACTAGAAGCGTCCTGCAAACAAATAGTGGTCCACAGAACCCCGGAAGACGCCATCCCGTATAGATCGGGGCGTCAGATTCGATCTATTAGCCTCTTACCGTACCGGCTAGGCCCATGATTCCATAGAAAAAAAGAAAACAGGCGACCAACGAAAGTCGGTAGACCAGAACTCATAGTGTATGTTAGTACTCCGGAGGACGGTGACGTACGCCTGTATCGTGGCGATTGATGCGCATGTATGCGCTCAGTCGGAACGCAGAAATTCGGCAAACGCAGCAAACGCGCCACATACCCGGAAAACAAAGACATAGATGGGCAAGGTATAATAATAATTCCGGCGGTATATAAAGAGAGCCTTAGTCCCTATGAAGAAGCCGCCTGCGCTGGTAATAAGTCCCCAATACCCAGTCCGCGCCCAGAAAAATCAACCACTTGCCACGATGACGATTGGACATTGAACATCAAAATGAAGTTCAACCCTTTTACGATACCGTAAACTCCTAGCCCCACCGCCAGCCTTCACGAGCCTCTTGCCCAGCAAACGGCGGCGCAGAATTCCGCCACAGGATCCCAGGGTATCCCATCGCTGATGGCATTGAAAGTTATGCTCCCCGAAAACTTCACACCCCCCAAGCGCCCACATCTATCATATCCAGCCGGGCCCCTCACGAAACAGCAGGTCGGGATACTGGATGGTTGTTGGAATTGCGGTGAGAGCGAGCACAGATACTCCAACTGCCCCAAGCCACAAAGCAGCAAGTTCTGCTACCGCTGCGGCAGTAGGACACAAGACGTGCTTACGTGTACATTTTACCACGTGACACCGTAAAAATTTATAACGTGTACGTTTTACCCGCTGCCGCCTCGACTTGGAAGGGGGAGGGGGTAGGCGACAGTCTAGAACAGTCGCCACGTGAAGAGAAGATGACGCGGCAGGCGTCCATTAACGTGGCAGAGGAAGATAAGGCGCGTGATCAGACTAAGCCGAAAAACACCCTTGAGAAGCCGACAGTGCGCCAGCCAAGGCGCAAGAGACTGTGGGTCAGGCCCTGCAGGAGGTTACAGGAGTGTTCGGCCAGAACGCACAGTTCGTAACGATCATCATGCCAGATGCGTCAATCTATATAACGAAGTAGATGGCCCTTGATACCGTTCAGCCCCCCTAGTCCAGCAAATACCGCAGCTATCCTTTCATGTCCCCTATACCGCGATACCAGCAATACAGTGCATCATTCAGGCATCAAAATCGCGAAGAAGTAGGTCATGATACGGGAAACCGCGATGAGTAAGAAAACTGAGCACACGCGAGCGCAGCAATACGACGATGGCGCAAGGTTGGAGGACGAGTAGTAGCACTAGAAAAAGAGAGCACATATTGGCTCCTCTCAAATAGAGCGCTACTTGCCGGGTCTCCCAACACTGCCCATCGACAGCTGAGAGGCTACACTAAAAGATGTCAACCTCATTTTCAGCCAACCACATCGTAGCAGGAACCAGCGCAGCATGAATTGCTCCAGAGGAATACCAACACGAAGAAGACACCGTCATAGAGGGCAGACATTTGGAGCCCCACACCAAACAAAAAGACATTAGCCATAAGTTGATAAAGATCACCCGTATAAAAGCGTAGATTAGATAGGTTAGCAGTTAGTTTGTACCACTAGGATTAAGGCCGTACAAACGGCGATTTCAACTTTTGTTCATTCAATATTCTTTATAAATGGCGACTTTTTAATTATTTTCTGTAGACGTTAGGATTAGTTATAGTATAGAGGTTATAGGTTACCTACAAATAGCGACATTTCAATTCTTTTCTTTAGATATTAGGACTAATTATAATACATAGGCTAAGCATGTAGCTGTAATTTTATTTTCCCTAGATGTTAGGAGTAGTTTTAGTCTATAGATTGAACCCAAAGATGTAATTTTGTTCCCCATTTTCGTTTGTTTACCCCAGCCGATTGAACATATAAATGGCCCAGATGTATTTACAAATATAAATATAAATGGCCCCAGAGATTATATAAATGGCGCACATTATTTTCTTGTGTTAAATGACATTCCTGATTTTTTTATACAAATGGCCCCAGAATTAATCTATAAATGGCGCGTATGATTTTTGTTGCTTCTCTACTATAAATGGCCTGCAAATGACCTCGGAAAGGAATTTATAAATGGCGCGTATGATTTTCTTTTTTGTAAGTAGAATAAGAATTCCCTTTAGTATTATATAGAATCATTACCGAGCGACGACGACTATGCGAGACCCTCTACAGCCACACACAAAGTTAGTTTTTTTTTTTCTTTTTACAAGGCGAAGCCCAGAAAGTTTTATTTTTATCCTGAACGATTTCGATCCCCAAATAACCATTACCATACCTAAGTTCATATCCCCATCTCGGAATATGGACGGATGCGCCTCACACGTCGGTTTGGAAGGGGGAGTTTGTAATCGGCCAAATTTGCCGGTTCTCGCGTTCCCTCGCGTCTCGGTGAAAACCGAGTGTTCGCGCGCGATCGCGAAAACGCGCGAAGCGTGAGTCGCGAGAGGTCGCGACCGTCACAAAGAAGGAGGAAGTACGAGGACAAGAAGACCTTCACCGCCAAGCTACCGAAGTGAGAACACGCAAAATCTAGAGTAAGAGAGAGCTCCAGCCCAACTAATACCTCCATCTCCAGCACCTTTCCCGGCCGTGATTACCAGCTCCCGGTGATTCGAATCGTGCAAAATAAGTATATAGAGTCACGTACCAATTCCATCGCAGTCCGATTGTTGTGCAATTCTCCGTGCTTAAACGAAGCGAGAAAGAGGGAAGGAAGGAAGGACGAAAGAGAAGACCACCCCGGAACGAGATATATATATATATATATATATATATATATATATATATGCATAATAATATATTTATATGAGCCTAGAAATCGCATGTTGGCATTAAACGTAAATAAATGTGTGTGTTTATGTGTATATACATATATTAGACTATAGAATCTACATTTAAATATTAGATTTATATTTAAATCTTGTTACTTCTTATATTACATCTAATTCACATTCATTATATTAATTATTATTGATATTCATTATATGAACTATAATTATTGGCTTGAAAAGCCGCACAAATATTATACCTTGGTATTTAGCCAGACATGAAATGTGTGCTGCTTTTTTGCCGTTTTCACCTAATTGGTAGTGGCCTTGTTCGTGAATGTTTACGTTACAGGCTCGGAGACGTAAACACTCTCGACGCGCAGTGCTTTCGCATTCTTTAATACGACTATCTTCTGTATTTACTAATTATATTATACAGAATATAATTATATCCCACACACAAAAAGTAATTTACAATTTTGCAATTATTTTGCGCGAATCCCTATAACTTTTATTGCGAGTTCCGCCGGGGTATTTAATTATTATATATTTAAAAAATATATATGTAAAATATATTTTTTTAATTAAATCAGCGATCTCGAGATCGGGTTGGGTGCCATGTAACGGTAGTCGCGTTCGCCTCGAGCACGATGATGGTAGATATGGCTGTTGCGAAAGATATAAGTACCCGGCTGGGCTGAGCCCCAAATCAATCCAGTGAGGGAGAGAGGAGACGGGTGGTCCGTGATGGGCGAAGTGTCGCATGCAAAAGGGAGCGGGAATCAATGCACAGAGATGAAAATGCAAAAGAAATAAGTCGAGAAGTCTATTGAATAAAAAATGTATATTTAATAAAGTATAGAAATAAAAAATGCGCGGGGTCACGAGGTGCGGTGCGCAGGCCGAGGCCTTTCTGCGTGACAACACGCACGAGAGAGAGAATAATACGGGCTGCAACTTACAACTAGTACGCCGGTGTCGTCTCAGTCCGTCGGCGGTAGCAGACCCTCGGAGCGTAGTAGCCGGCTCTCCAAGTTACCAAAGGAGGCGGTGTTCCCACAATCTCTAGCCCCGGGATGGGACGGTAAATCCGCACTGGATGGAGACGGATGGCAGATTGGCTGGGGTCGATTACCCGGGTCACGTCACGCTGCGAGCTCGCGGACTCTCAACCGTGGAGGCGGTTACGGGTACAGCAACTGAAACTTCGCGTGGGCCAGGCGGCAGCTAAACACAATTTTGTTATATATTTTTTTTATTTGCATGAACTCGCGCATAACATGGCAGTAATAGTTGTCAAAACAACAAATAAAAAAAAATTAAAGAACATTCATAAGAAATATTTCCTATCGAGAGATTGGTATCTTAAATTAATAAATTTTTTATTAGTCTTTATACTATAATATACATTATTTGTATTATACTAAAATTATGGCAGTCAAACTGTTTTTGTTTATGATCACCCCGGAACATCTAAAATAAAACTTATTACTATAAATAATATTGACTTTTAAGGTTGAAATAAATAATTTTTGTTTAGACAAAGAAATAATATTTTAATTTATTACACTCGAAATAGAAGAAAGTATGATTAATTATATTTAATGTAAAAGAATTTTTATTTATACTTAATAGGGAATTAAATAAACAAAACTGTTTAGAAGTATAGCTGTAAGATATTCGTGGATGTTCTCGTTGACGGCTGTCGAATAAGTGCAGAGTCTCGTACTGGCAAAAGAAATCCTGGGCATCTTTTCTAACCTAAGAGATCATAAAGTTTGGGATTGCCCCCTCAAGAGTATCTGAGTACCCCTTGTAGTGCGAGTAGATTTGTGAACTATCGTTGCATTCCACACCCTTCCTCAACGATAGTGTCTTCTTTATTTAATTTTAAACCACACCGTTTGGAAATATTTTGAATCTTAATTTTATTTAGCGGTTTGGTGAGCATATCTGCTAGCATGTGTTCCGTAGGGCAATACTCAAAAAGGATTACTCCGTCTTCTTTTAACTGCTTCACGAAGTGAAACTTCGTATCTATATGTTTTGTGCGATTGCTAAACTTTTTGTTGTTAATTTATTTTAGAGAACTTTGATTGTCTTCGCATAGAGTACGGTAGTTTTTTCATCGAACAGTAAAAAATCTTTTAACAATTTATGAATCCACAAAGCCTCTTGACAGGCTTCTCCTAGAGCTATGTATTTAGCTTCCGTGGATGAAAGAGCGATGCACATTTGCTTACGACATGCCCAACTTATAGGTGCATTATATAGCATAAAAATATAACCGCTATTCGATTTACGATTCTTGCCTTCAGCCCAATTCACATCTGCATAGCCATTGAGATGGTCCTTTCCATCCTCGTTTCCGAGAATCAATTCGTAATCCCGCGTACCTTTTAAGTAACGCAGCACTCTCTTTGCCTCATTCCAATCCATAGATGTAGGCTCTTTATTAGCTTGACTGAGAATCGTGACACTTGCGGTGATGTCTGGTCTTGTATTAACAGCCACGTATAAAAGTGCTCCAATTACCTGCTGGTATTTTTCCTTCTCTTGCATTTGCGGATAAATATCTTTGTTTTTTAAATACCCTGTATCTAGAGGTATACTGGAAGGCTTAGCATCTTCTAGACCGAATCGTTTCAAAATTTCATTAATTTAGTTTGTTTGTCTTATACAATAAAATTTCTCCTTATTTTCCCTTATTTCGATGCCCAGATATTTTGTAATAAAGACCAAATTAACTAAACTGAAAATTCTTGATAATGATATGGCCATTTCATCGATTGCCACAGCTTCTTTTGACGCAATCAAAAAATCAACGTGCATCATCAACATGCACTATTATAAATATTATATTGATTTTTTCTTTCTTTATATACAAACAGAAATCCGTATCACTTTGCATAAAATGAAGATTTATGAGGCCATTTTTAATTTGTTATTCCATAGTTTTGCATCCTGTTTAAACCATATAAGCCCTTCTTCAATTTACAAACCATTTCATTATTATTTCCAATTTTGTAGCCTTTTGGTTGATGCATGCAAATTGTGTCCATCAAATCGCCATTTCAAAAGGCTTTTTTTGTGTCAAAATGCTTGATGATTAAATTGTCCTTACCTGTAATTGTCAGCAGTACTTTAAAAGTTGTTTGTTGTACGACACGTGCAAATACTTCATCATAGTCTACCCCATACTTTTCAGAGAAATCACGAGCGACAAGTCTGGCCTTATATTTTTTCATGCCTCCTTCATCATTTTCTTTAGTTTTAAATACCCATTTGCACGTAACAATGTCACGGCCCGGGGGTGCAAGCACGATATTCCATGTTCCATTTCCTTTGAGTAGATGTACTAGCTTGTTTATCAATGAAAATTACGTCACGATTTACTTTCAATTCATTTGTATGTGTATCAATAAGTCGAAAGGCTTTAGATTCTTCCGAATACCCAACAAATTTATATCTTTTTGCTTTGCTGTCAAGTTTCTTCCGTAATTCTTTAGGTATATGTACGTACGTATCACAGCCAAAAATATGCAAGCTTTAACATCTGGCTTTCGTAAAAACCATAACTCGAATGGAGTTTTATCGACACTTCTTGAAGGCAGTCTATTTTGCAAAAAATTTGCAGTGTTCACAGCCTCTGCCCAATATTTTTTATCCATATTGGCATCTAAAAGCATGCACCTTGACATCTCCATTAACGATCTGTTTTTACGTTCTACGACACCGTTCTGTTGAGGCGAATATGCAGCTGTGTACTATATTTGAACTCCACTATCCTTTAAGTAATTGATTAAGGCAGTATTGATATATTCTTTACTTTTGTCAGATTACAGTTTGCCGTTTTTCCGAACTGCGTTTTACACATTTCAATGTGTAAAACGCCTAATGTGTAAATTGCCTAATGAACACGGCTGCCTCATTGTTAGTTTTTAAAAAATACACCATTGTATATCTTGAAAAATCATCTAGTATGGTCATAGCATACCTTTTTCCACTGGGTGTAATTGTTTGCATTGGGTCGCAAACATCTGTATGTAGCAATTCAAGAGTGTCCATTGTTTTTGTTAAACTTTCCTTTGGAAAAGGGTGACGTGACATTTTTCCTTGAACACAGCATTCACACGTTTTACGTATACCGCAGTCCTTTATGACGATACATGAGGCGAGGCCCTTTTCGGCTAATGTTTTTATTGCTTCGGGATCTCGATGCCCGAATCGTCTATGCCAAACATGCTGGCAATTCCTTCCATGCTCAGCCTTTATTGCTGTACAGACCTTTTCTTTGACGATTCTTAATTTATATAAACCTTGTACATCGCATTCAAGCACTGCCGTAGCCTGCAGTTTTCTATCCTTCTTTATATTACAGTAATTCTCTAAGAAACTTAAGCCATATCCCTCTTCATTTGTCAATTTCTTGTCTGACAATAAACTTGAGCCGAAAGATGGAATATATAGCACGTTTATTACTTTTAATGGCTGTAATTTATTTTCGACACTATACTCTATCACACCAGAACCTATTCATTTCACTGCACATTTTATACTTTGTTCTGCTAGTTGAACTGAAACTCCCATACTGGCGTCGAATTCTGTAAAAAACTCTTTTGAGTTTGCCATATGGCTGGTGGCCCCTGAATCAACATACCATATGTTGTTTGCATGTTTTATATTATCTTTACTACTAACAAAACCATTATCAGCTGCACTTTTACTAGTCGACTGCGTTTTTGTTAATTTTACCAGAAAGCAAAAATCCTTCGCCTTGTTCGCCTTATCCGGGTGCTTACTTTTCTATGCTTTATATTTATAACACTCCTTTTTGAAATGTCGAGAACCTTTGCAAAAGAAACACTCTTGTCTCACTTTATTTATCCCTTTTTCTTCTAATTTTGATCTATGTACTGTTTTTAGAGCTGCTTCACTAGAAGTTTTTTCATTCGAACTTTCTTTACGCCGTATGTACTCGTCAACAAGTCTACTTTTCACAAAATCAAGAGTAAAATCTTCTTCACTTCTGCTCTCCAAGCTAGTAATTAAAGAACTGTATGAGCTTGGTAAACTGCTGAGTAAAAATGATGCAAAACGATTATCCTTTAATGTTTCATCTAAAGCTGTTAATTTATTTTTAAGCGTTAAGAGTTCCGATACATGAGCCTCCATATCATCACCTTCGTTCAAGCGCAATCTGAAAATCTTTTTATACAGATGTATAACACTGGAAAGGGTTGATTTTGATGATGACTCTTCAATTTATTCCATGCTTCCTTAGTACTCTTTGTACCTTGAATATGAATAAGTTGATTGTCTTCAAGAAGTCCTATAGTAGCACGAGCTTTTTTGTCGTTTCTGGCCTACGTAGTATCTTCAGGAGTTGGCGTTGCTTCACTTGTAACTTCCCACAACTCTTCTCTGGTTAATAATAATTCAACCTTTTGACTCCAGACTGAATAATTTTCACCGTTCAATTTTTCTATCGTAACTTTAAAAAGATCCAACATTTTGTTGTAAAAAAGTTTTTTTTTTATTAATTTCACTTTATAATTTACTTTTAACCGCACTATTATTTTCGTTTTAATACCATAAACAAACTTTTTTTTAATTGTCACAAGAGCCTGGGCCCATGACCTATTGACTTTTAAGGTTGAAATAAATAATTTTTGTTTAGACAAAGAAATAATATTTTAATTTATTACACTCGAAATAGAAAAAAAGTATGATTAATTATATTTAATGTAAAAGAATTTTTATTTATACTTAATAGGGAATTAAATAAACAAAACTGTTTAGAAGTATAGCTGTAAGATATTCGTAGATGTTCTCGTTGACGGCTGTCGAATAACTGCAGAGTCTCGTACTGGCAAAAGAAACCCTGGGCATCTTTTCTAACCTGAGAGATCATAAAGTTTGGGATTGCCCCCTCAAGGGTATCTGAGTACCCCTTGTAGTGCGAGTAGATTTGTGAACTATCGTTGCATTCCACAAATAAATTAGATTAAAAATTGAAAATAATAAAAATACAAATCATAATAAAATAAAATAAAATAAAAATAATAAAAATATTATACTATATGCTATATTAGTAATAGATAACCAGAGTACCTCCATCACCTTAAATTTCCATTCTTCTTTGGTGTCCGACATTTCGAGCAGGTTCGATTCATCTTCAAGGACTAAACTGAGCCGCAGAGGTTCGAAACATTCGGACATGAAAGGAAAATTTAAATTTAAAGTGCTGGAAGCAATCAGCTTATCCTTTGCTAATATACAATGTAATATATTATTTTTATTGTTTTTATTTTTTTTTATTATTTGTATTTTTATAAGTTTTAATCTAATTTATTTATATTAGTAAGTTCTGCCAAGGACATTCTAACAAGGACAGCCTAATTGTCATTATTTTATTATAATATATTAAAGTATAAGGACTGTAAGACTGATAAAAATATTTATTAATTTAATTAAAACAGTCGACATAAGTACAATTTTCATTTGTATTTTGATGCTCACTTTATATTGGGATACCTGATATATCTGAAATAAGGCTCCTACGGGGAATATCATATTTTTATATTCGACGGAAGAAAAAGATGTCTAGGTGTCTAGCAGCCTTTTCTACTCAGACTTTGGTGCTCGTTTAATAGAATACGAAACTCCCCGAAAAAATTATCCCAAGACGTATTCTATTTTTCACACACGAAATGCCCCATAGCAGTCGTCCGGAGACACCTGAACATCTTATTCTAGGGTCTGAACACAAAACTACAATATTCATACAAAAATATAATGATATATACTATGTACCGATATTTTATATATTTCCGTATTTGTTTAAAATTAAATACCGCAGGTATTGCAGTTAGTTGTGCCAACTACAATTGAAGCAATAAATGGTCTGCGAAAAAATATATTTTCGTAACGAACGGTAAGATAGTACCTTTATATAAATAAAAAACTATATACTTAGTCTTAGAATTGTTGGTCAAGTAGCTTTCTAGTTTTCAATTATTATTGTTTTTTTTTTTTTTTTTGTTAAATTAGAAAAAATGTATATCCTCCGTTTGTTGGAAGAAACTGTAGAATTCAAAAAAATTCAAAACTTACAAAACTACACTCGGGACACTCATGAGACCTACGATGGCTCGATCGTTAGAGCGAAGAACTAGCAACTCGGTGATCCCAGTTCAAATCCCGGTCTCGGCCGATTCACATAAGTACCGCTGTAATAATTTACATGTGCTTTGTTTACAAACACATTGTAGACCTCCGTCGCTGATTAGCACCGATATTTAGAAGCATAAATAGAGCGACGTTAAATAATATAAAAAATAAAAAACCCGTAGAATATATATTTCGAATTTCAGACCAATCGGTTCAATAATTTTTTTGTTTAACGTTTACAAGAAAAAAACAAATTTAAAAAAAAATTTAAATAGTATTATATGATATGAATATATATTACGAAATTTTCATAGTAAATTTTATTCAATTAAGTTTTAAATCAAAAACTTCGACTATTGAACTATGTAGTTCACACACACCTTAGATTCGCAATATTTTAATTCTGAATAATTACTTGAAATTTATTAGAAAGAAAATAGTTGAATTCGTGACCTCGGACAAGAAATTAAAAATACGCGCCCAAAATCAATTACATTTACCTAGTCCGCGAACTAGAGCCAAGAGAGAGTAGAGGAGATCTAAACGCGTCGTGAAAGAGAGCTGCACGGCCTCCGGCGTCAGGAAGATTCTCGCGCTCCTCTCACCTACGAACCGAGCCGTGCAAATAGATATACGTAAATACAGAAATAATAGAAAGAGAAAGAATTTAGGTGAAGGCTGTGAGAAATCGCGGAACTCGAAATAATCGGATTAGCGCACGATACTTTGGAAATATATGTATATATAGATATGCGAGAAACGTAATAATAATTTATTTTTTCTTGTTTTATTATACGTTGCAGGGAATTTACCAGGAGATCCCGATTAATAAATAGTTTATTTATTCATTTTATATTTTTTGTATTTAATTAATCAGAATATAGTAATTATTTTTGTTGTAATTTAAAAACATATTTATATATATATATATATATATATATATATATATATATATATCTAGATTTAAGTTAATTTATTTCATTTAAGTAATTATTTTCGTTTTATTGATAATTTCAAAATCTTGTCGATAGAAGAGTTTTTTGAATAAAACATATTTTTATTTTTGTTAGAAAAAGTATATACTGTGTTCTGTCAAATTATTTTCCTGATCCGCCGCCCGATTCCGGATATACTTCCTCCCCTCTCAAATTACCCTGGAAAATTACTGCGTAAGCTATCCCAAGTGGGATAGGAGCGTTACATAGACTTAATCCTTTTAAAAAATTATTTGAATATTTATATTCTTTTAGAACATCCTGTATAATCATATTCACATTTCGAAATACAATAAACAATTTTTTTCTTGCATTAAAAAAAATAAAATGTTCAAAAAAATATCGAATATTGTGAAAGTGTCAATTTGACCTGTAGAACAAGAAGGCTACTATTGATTAAAATCAAAATTTCTTTAGAAAACTAATCCCAAATTTGGATATGACCATTCAAATAACCTGTCATGGTGTGAATAGTTTAAGCTGATTAGTGTGAATTACTAATTTATATAATTAAAGTTGCCATTAAGTGGCCGCTGATGAAATGAGTTACTAAGACTGTTAACTGCACAAGCGCGCGGTACTACTTTACTACGTGCAGGATATTATCTCCATCGAAGTATCATACGCCGCTTCTAATGTATGCGCGCGAAGCTAGTTGCGTCAACCATAGTATAAGAACTGTACCCGCGAGCATGGCCGAAATATATCTGTGCATTTCTGTGCACGCGCCGAACTTCAGATTTAATTTATCTGTAGCGTCTGTGTCCAAATCCATTGACCCTGACCATTCGCTGAAGCATCCGACAGTAGGAGTCGTACCGTTACGTAGTCCTGGAGAAGTGATAAAATTTGTCTTCAAGATGGCAATATATTTTGACTGTCATTTGTCGCTTTAATTACTTCTAAGATTTTTAAAGTATTTAATATTCTTCTTTTTTAAAATATTGTCTTATAATTTAATATTTTCGGATTTAATATTATGTTTTTTTGTTTAATATAATGATCACAAATTCCAAATTGATTTTTATTACACTGTATAGAATTTCAATGTTCTTCTCAATGGGTTTGAATCGACACTTAAAACAGGCCGAGATAGGAGCCCGTGCAAGGGCTAATGAAATAAGCTTAATGTAAATGATTAATTTTATAGTTTAAATAAATACGATTTGTATTTATTTTTCCAGTCAGCGTGTATACACCAGCATGCATTTATATATACCCCATCTCTACCTCACAAAAATAATTTATATAATATTTATAGAATCCCTACCCCATTTAATTTGCAATGTAAAACAAAATCTTATATTAATATAATTTATATATATTTATATATTTATATATATTTTTATATATATTTTATTTATATATATTTATATTATATATATATATATATATATATATATATATATATTGTAACGTGGCAAAACATATACATTAATAGTATAGCACGAAATAAGCCTCCGAAGAGTCAAGGTTACCTTAAAGAGAAGGTTCTCCTGAAAGAGAACGAGAGCGGCGCGGCGTGTACGCTATTTTGTTGTAAACTTGGGACGAAAGATTCGCAGAAAATTCGTCGTGTTTCGCGCTCACGGCCAGTGGGCCAAGATCATAGATTTAAGGTTACAATAGTGAGTAAGTTCGGAAGGCGGCACAGAATCGGGCGTCACTAGGTCGTGGACTACCTGAGGAAGTGCGACAGGCGAATCTTACGGGGCTGGACCAGAGCGCTACTCGGGCAGTTTCCTAGCGTTAGGGGTTGGTGTGGCCCGATCGATCAGCGATCTCGAATGCGTTTCTGCGATCGTGAGCGTGTGTCACGAATACCGCCAACGGAGACTCTCGTGTTTACCTCTTATTAACTTTAAGTAGGATATAAGGACGTAGATTTAGGAGGCGAGAACGAACTGTGCGCGAGACCAGAGCTCGACGGCGAGGCATGAAAACAGGTATTATTAGAGGGCTAGCTAATGTTTAGGCTATCGGACTTATAGTCTTTCTCCCGCATAGGCTACCGGATGTAAAGGGTAATTAATAAACTTTGTTCACATTCTTGAACCCTCCTCATACCTTTACAGATAGCCGAGGCCATTTGAGAGAGTGCTGGACGGGACTCACAAGGAAAAGGGGTTTAGACCCGGACGCGTAAGCGTCTGGTGCCTGGGTATTACGATAAGGAATTAATCCCCTCGGCAATCTGGAGCCTTGCAGCGGTCTACTATCCGGCTGTGTACAGGCGGTTCAGGAAAATCGTTCTAATATATATAGATATATATATATAGTCCCTGTATCTTCTATTATTCCTTATTTAGTCAGATGGCCCTGCAGAAACTAGTTAAAAAATGTTCTAATTGATTTACCACTATTATTTTAATACCAAGATCTGGTATACGGTTTATACATAATGCTTTACAGATAAACATTTTCTTGATCACTATTATCAATTCTGTTTCACGCATGTCATGGTTCCACCATATCATTTTATATTGGTAATACTGTACTAATTATCATCATTTTTGTTGAAAAAGATGTAGCTAACATTTCTTTTTAGACACTTCGGACAAGAGAGAATATCTGTTCCTCTGTGTTCGACTATTTTATTAAATTATTTTATTATATTATCTCTTAAATTCCTTTATTAGTAATTAATATATTTTTGTGATATTATTTACAGCTTTTTAGTTCTTAAAATAATTTATAAAATCAAACTGGTGGTCACTGCTGCCTAAACTTATTTTATTTTTGCGACGTTTCGATCCGATTTACGGTACCCTTTTCAAGCAAATGTATTTAAACAAAAATTAATACAATTAAATCAACAATTTCTAGGTGTTTCTCTATGAATAGACCAGTCAAGACGGTTTTGTTTTTAAAATAATTAATAGAATGAAACTGGTGGTCACTGCTGACTAAATTTATTTTATTTTTACGACGCTTTGGTCTGATTTACGGTACGCTTTTCAAGAAAGTATAATTAAATAAAAATTAATACAATTAAATCAATAATGTCTAGGTGTTTCTCTTTAAATACACCAGTCAAGACTGATGTATTCAAAGTTTCATTCTATTAATTCTTTATTAGTAGCTTGAATTGCTTATATTTGTATCCAAATGTTCTGTTAGTGAGCATATCCTACATCGTTTCTAGTTGTTTGTTTTATTCTTTTAGCACGAAGACATTCTTTTCTTATTATTGTATTCTTTTCATTCCATTATTAGACAGGCTTATATTTGTGTTAGGCCATATAAATGTTGCTAAATAGTTCCATTCATCCCTCTCGCTACAAAATTATAAACACGTTTATTCAGTAAACTTGGACGCAGCTCACTTTCTTTGTCTGCTTCTAATGTGCATTGTTTTCTTTGATAGCCGAATCTAATATATAAGGGCTTAGTGATCGTTATTCATGTAGCAATATTTCATTTGTCGTTTACTACTTAATTATTAATTAATTAATAATAGTTATTAATTATTCTTAATTCTTAATTATTAATTAATTAATAATCAAGTTACTTTTCTATAAATCTGGGATAATCAATGTCAAGTCAACTATTGATTAGTTTTCTGTATTAATGTAGGTTCGCATTTTTCTTTTATTAGCAATTTCAAGCAGCTACGTTGTGAAGTTTTAAAAGACAAAGTCTCGATAATTTGTTCTGGAACTTCATTATTCCATCCCTCGTACGTTAAAATTACCCGGGATTACTACCAATAAGCTGAATAATCTTCTATCGATAATCGTACCTACTAAATTTTTAAATTTTTTATTAGTGTTGTTTGGTGCTAAAGAGCAACTGTGTATTTGACGAGCCGTATAAACAACCGCCTACCGCATCAGCACCTACAATAACAAATAAGGGTATGGGTTGGTGGTTATATCAGGGTTGCTATTTATATTTTGAGCTTTGCCGTATCAAGTTTTTGCAGGCGGCATCTGATGTATCTAATTGAAAGTTGGATCTTTTTAATCATAAGCTTCTTCAGAACGTTTTGTCATTTATATATAACTTGTGTTATCTACAGCGACTTAAAAATTTTGTCTCAGTAAAAAAATGGAACTAACTCGTAAAATGAGTTTTCACTACTTTTCACGCCGCTTATCAAGATAATAGTGCATCGATCAACTTACTTCGACTTTTGGCGATGAAGTCCCATCTTTGGCCACTGTAAAATGCTGGGATAATGAATTTAATCATGGGCGCAGTGCGCTCCCAGACGAGTTCCCTGATGGTCGTTCAAAATCAATTATTGTGGTAGAAAACATTTATGCTGTGCGTGAACTGATAAAGCAAGATCGTCATATGACATACCGCAAGATTGAGCCATCTTTCAGCATTAGTATGACGAGCATCAATAAAATATTGCATGACTATTTCGGTGTTAAAAAGATTTGTTCATGTTGGATCCCGCATAATTTGATAAAAACTCGAAAAGATGCTCGTGTCGATTGGTGTGAAAAAAATGTTCAAAAAATACAATCGTGATGCATCAAAAGCTGTGTATGGGTCTTCCAAGACGAGCCCAATCCTACAACAGTAGTTCGTGTTCGAAGCACCTCGAAGCAAATGATTGCCAGTTTCAGTGGCATGTGGCAGTCGTGTCATTAGAGAAACATATAACGGTGAATTCTGAACACTACATAAACATTTATTTGCCAGACGTACTTTGTGAGATACGAAACAACAACGAGCAGCGAAGGATCATTCTTCATCATGACAATGCGATCTCTCATACGTCGGTACAAACAAACGAATTTTTAATAAGCCAAAACATCGAATTGATGAAGAATCCGCCTCATAGCCCTGATTTGACATCCAATAACTTCCTTTTATTCCCGCACAATAAAAATAAATTGCGTGGTCAATGTTTTTCGGCACTTGAACAAGCCGTTGATGCATTTAAAACCCATGCTTTGGAGGTACTTCAACGGAGTCGAAAAAGTGTTACGAAAATTGGTTCGAGTGCATGCAAAAGTATATTGATCATCATGAAAAATACTTCGAAAAACAATAAAGCCATTGTCGAGTTTCGAAGGTATTTATGTTATAATAAATACTTTAACTACCGCAAACTCCGTGTGGCGGCTCGGTTATGCCCAAACATAGGCTTAAACTGTATGAACGGTTATAGGATCCAGAGTTACTTAGGTAATGCGAAGAAACGAGACCTCGTGTCCAATATATATAAGGTTTATTAAATATAATGCAAGTACGCGATGCGTGAACCTTCTATAGCTAAGGTTACAGCTGGACTAAATCTACAAGATGAGCGCTCTCGCCGTCTTCCCGCAAGTTTCCCCAGTCATTAGTGGTGACGGCGCTCTTGTAGTGGTTATGTATGGGATGAAATTCCCACATCACTCCCCTCTCCATTTTTGAAATTTTTCGCCTATTGTACATCGATGGGGAACAATCTAGGAAAATGGAAATGTTTGTTTATTTACATGATTTTATTTAACATTTTATTACATTTATTTTTATTTACATCTTATTATATTTTATTATATTTTATTTGCATTTTATTTAATTTATGAACGAACCATTCTTACATACAATCAGACATTTATCTTGGGAATATTCCATAATGATGGCGCCCATGCGGTGTAGACGATTCCTGTTGAATTCGTTGAAGTTGACCATGCAGTTTGTGAATTGTGCGCGAAAGGGCTTGTTGTTCCTACACAGGTTCACTGGGATCCTCTGGTCAATTGCTCTGGTGCGTTCGCGACCGAGGATGTTTTCAACCTTGAGATCGGTGAGGCTTCTCAGGCTCAGTTCCAAGAGCATGTCGTTTATATTTCTATGGTAGCTGACCTTTAGGTTTCTTAAGTTGCTGTTGTCCTCGAAATTGAGGTTTACTGGCAGTCATATACCACGCATTTTGACACGTGGCTGTCAGCACTCACACTCCCTCACGATGGTGAACTCCTTATTGGTTCGCCTTGTAGGCGTGATTCGGGGCTCACGTACCTGTAACAATCTTATCAAATGCTTTTTTTGTTCATGAGATGTCCGGTGATGTGATCCCTAGCTAATTAAGAAAGAAGCTGTCATTAAGAAGATAATTGTCATTTCTGCGTCACCGCAAGATATTAGGCCTGTATCTTCTCATTCTGGGTGCAGTACTAGAGGTTGGCATGATCGCGCCGGAGGAGGTTCACTGTCCTACGCGGCCCAAAACTCGGTATATACCTCGTACTGTCTTTGTTCGTTCTCGAGGTCGAGTGGGACGCCATTAGGATATCGTCAACGAATACAAACGTGCAACGTAAGTCGCCTAGAGCTTTGTCAATGTAACGCTGGAAAGTCTAGGCCGCATTTTTGAAGATAAAAGATATCACGTTGAACTCGAATAACCCTAAAGTTGTGATAACGGCGGTTTTCTTCTTCTTTTTTTTTGCTGCGGGGATTGGCTAGAACACCTTATGAAAGTCAAACTTCCAGAAGAATGTTTTTCCGCCAAGTAACGTGGGAAAGTCTTGTAAATGCCGAAACGGTTACTTTTCGGACATCATTACGCTATTTAGTCTCCGATCATCACTGCAAATCCGCCAATATCCGTCCTTTTTTTACCATGTGGATCGGGACACCCATAAACTTTTAGACGGCCTAATTAGGCCTTTCGCCAGTATCTCATCAAACTGGGCTTTGGCGGCCTCAAGTTTTTGCGGGCTCAGCCTTTGCGCACATTGGTTGAGAGGAAGGTCCGTGGTTTTGATGTGGTGATATTCACTTGTTCGATTCCTAATACGCGTGTAAATATATCTAACATTGACGCGTAAGGGATACTGAGGTCGATTGCGTAGACCGAAAGGTTATGCATTACCCTTGTGTTGCATTTAGCCGTTTTTTCCGTGTTTTTACGCGTTAGTTTTTTACGTAAGTTTTTGGTCAGGAATTAGATGGAAGTTCTCCAGAAAGTAAATTCCTATTATGGGGTACGAGACGTTTGATAAAATGTTCCACGGTAGTTTCTGTTTAAAACCGAGGTCGATTTGTAATTGTCTAGTCCCGCAAATAAAAATAGTTGAACCGTTTGCTGCGACGAACTTCGGAAGATTTAGATATAACGTTCTTCACAGGTCCGACCGAGATATCGGCTCCTGTGTCAATTAGGAATGTTAGCCCGGAAGTACTGTCTTTAATAATGAGGCGCTTCGAAAAAACTAGCGCGACGTCGACCTCTTTGGCGTCGCAGCGTTCTAGTTTCCGAAGGCTTTTTTTGTTAGAGATAAAGTCCGCGCATCAGACGCATGTCGGTTGGCAGAATTTCGCGGCGTCACCGTATTGGTAATGCGATCTGCAGAATCTATCGATGAGATTCAGAGCTTTTCGTCTATCCGGAGACTTCAACGGTTGTCTGTCGCATATATTAACCGGTTTTGGCGGCGGCTCCTTTTTACTAGTGGGCACTTTTCACTGTGTAGGATGATTGTGGCTCATATCCCGTTTATTTTGTCGGTGCGACCTCATTGACGTATATTTAATCACACTGCGCGTTTTAAATCACATACGTCGCGTCCGAGATGTTTGAGTGCAACGACGACGGCGTTTTCGTTTGATTCTTCTTCGCGCAAGTGCCCATCTTTCTGATACACGTCAAAAATAATGGCGCAGTGGATATATTTAGGCAACCCGGTTCGCCATAACGACAATATAGATTCGCAGCGGATGTGGGGGCCTGCCTCATGAAGTATCTCTTGGAGATATGCGGATGACTTCCGATTGCCTAACTCTGGCTCTCGGAAAATCCTATCAAGTCTTTCTTTTAAGGTTGTTGAGTGCTGCAACTACAACTCATTTTTTAACGCGTTATACATGTCACTGAACACGACGAACCAGCCCTCAGCATCGGCTCGAATGAACTGCGCGAACCTTACACGACTGCCGCGCTGTGTTTTGTTTTCGAACGCGACGATGTCGTTGGATGTAACGAAATAATTGTCGCCGCTTCCGTGGGGGGCTTCCGTATCCGCACTGCGGTGATTTTCTTGAACTACCAGGATGTGTATAAGTTCGCTCAATTGAACTACCTGGTGTTGCAATATTGCGTTATTAACCAGAATTTCCGAATGATGTGAATTGAGTGTACATACGCGATCGCTCAGCCTCTCGATACAGCTGTTGTCGATAATGAGGTTGCTTGAAAACTCGTTCTCTTCAATTCAAAAATTACTTCCCGCTCGCGACATAATATTATTGTTGTCGGAACGATTCAGAGTACAGCCCGTCATGTTGGTATTTGAAAAAGGTGGTGTAGAGAACAGGCTCATTTTTAGAATGAGTGGATCTACCGACGACCTAAAAGCTCTACCATTGCGGAGGAACCAAGAAAGGGGGCCAGTTCTTAATCTCTCAATTTTCCTAATCGCTACAAAATCCCTACCAGGTGCACACAGGCACCTTAACAATATAAGTTTTTGCAACTGCCTTACTACTAAACTGCACTACCTGCCTATGTGTGTGTTTAACTGCGGGTGATTTTATATTCGTAAATAGTTAGTATACTATAATCGGTTTTCCTGCTTTGTTGACTGACATGAATATTTATTATAAAAACCATACGGCGCATTGTTGGTTTAGGGAAGCTCACACCCTTCCGATCCACTGCTGATTTACTCGCTATCTATCCTACTGTCGGTATCTGTTCTCTGTAAAATATCATTTAACTTTTTTAAACTGAGTTACATAATCCATTCCTCGACTTCGCATATGTTTTCAATTTCCTCTCAGGTTACTGTATTGTTGATGTACTACTCTATTATATAATTTTCATCGCGGGACCATAGACAATGTTTCTCATCTGTACATGATAACTTTATATTCAATCGGCATTCCTTATAATATTTTAATATTCATATTTTGTGAGCTGTGTTCGTATTAAAACATTTAAAATTTATACATATCACTCTTTCTTGCATCTACATTTAATATAAAATTAATTAATGTGGATCAATTAATCTTAAATGATGTCATTTCTTTTTTTGACTAGAATATAATAATAAAAACTATTTATCTGAAAGAATTATCGCACAACATATCGTTTGTAAAATAGGTCATTGGATTAATAAAGATCATAGTTACATTTTATCCTCGCTATTTATTCTAATATCATTAATTTAAATTACGACTATATTTGAAAAGACGTGTTTCTCTAGTATACACTACCAATATAAATTACTTCTTAAAGCCCCAAATTTTGGAGGAATTTTTAATTAGCCTTATTACTATAAGAAATCGTCAGTAATTTAAATTACTATAGTAATTCAAATTTTCACTTTAAAATCGCATTTTTCAATCTTATCTTTAATCGAAGTGTATTAGATACTACAAAACCAATGAAACAATTATTTATTATATACACACATTTATTATAATATTACTTATTTATACTATAACGACATACATCTCCTTTCATTATATCAAGGATGGAACGAAAATAAAAGTTACGTAGGGTGGTTAGGAGGAAAAAAGAATACACAAAATAGAAAAATGAGAGAGAAAGGGAGAGAGAGAGACAGAGCAGTATTACTTAATTGTTTGGATAGACAACAAGTACCCACTATTGAGCTATTTTCCTGATGGAAAACATAAACTTATATATTAGACCACGCGCACTAGGAACAGAATTGAAGCCTAATGCAGAATGAGCGAGCAATCCAGATTGTCGTGCTAGCTTTCTCTTACAAGCAAGAAAGTGGAAAGAAAAGTAAAGTTGGGGAACAGTAGCAGTAGATAACTAACAAGGGACAATCAACCATGATTAAAGTACAGTTTTCTTATTTTTTTAAATAAAGATTTTGTTACATTAAAGATGGTTATAAGTTGCCGCATTTCTAAAAATGATTTTGGAACTGCGCGCCAATAGACTTGCATAACAATGAAATTGAATTTAAGAACAATTTTACCTAATACTTAAATGTATAAAATTTTTATTAGATTCTTATCTTTTTATACTTAGTTATATAATAAAACATTTATTCTGATTTATATTCTAATATCAAAAATTTTACCTTTATATTTCTTCTCTTAGCAGGATATTTTATTTGATTTATAACTTCAATAATGCCGAATATTAATAGCCAAATGAATAACAATTAAATTTGAGAAGAGGGAGGCGCAATATACGAGGTCAGACAATTAAGTAATGTGACAACATTAAAAAATCGAATATATGTAAAAATTAAGGTATATCGCTGCGATCCCCTTCAGAATAGTTCCCTCCCGCATCTATACACTTATTCCAGCGAGTTTTCCATTTTTCGTAACAATTCTGGAACACTTCTTATGGGACCTCTCCGAGTAGGCTCCGAGTATGTCTTCAACGGAGTCAAAACGGCGACCTTTGATGAATTGTTGCAAATGGGAAAATAGGAAAAAGTCGCAGAGTGACATGTCTGGCGAATAGGGTGATTGTGGTAACGTTGCCATGTCTTTAGACGCCAAAAACTGAGACAGTGGACGCACTATGACAGGGAGCATTGTCGTGTTGCAGAAACCAGGAATTCGCGATCTCTGGACACACTCTGAGTACCCTTTTTCGTAATTTTTCGTGCACATAGCGGTAGAATACTTGATTTACGATGTATCCAGGTGGTATAAACTCTTTGTGAACCACCCCTTACCTATCGAAGAAGCAAATGAACATGATTTTCACTTTGGACTTGCTCATTCGCGCATTTTTTGATCTTGACGCTCCAGGGGACAGCCGCTGTTGGCTTTGTCGTTCAGTTTCGGGGTTATATTGAAAGAATCAACTTTCATCACCAGTAATAACTCGATCGAGCAGAGTAGGATCATTTTCAACCTGTTTGAGGCAATCTTAAGCGATGTTCATTCAATAGGCTTTTTGCTCATCTGAAAGGTTCTTCAGTATCATCTTCGCGCACAGCTTTTTCATGGCGTAATGTTCGATTAAAATCTTTCTAAATTAATAAATATTTTTTCATTGGTCTTACAGTCTAATCAAATCAATCGAAAACAATACGTAACAATATCAATACATATCTACATGAACATTAATACATCAATAAACAAAAACAATAAAAATAAAAATAAAAATTAAATTAAAAATTATAATGACAGTCAAACTGTCCTCATTTACATTCACCCCCATAGACTAATCTGAAAATAAAATATTAGCTAAAAAAAAATTTTGTTTGTTAGTAAAGTGTAGTCTGACTGTCCCCAATACCCTGATGAGGAGCCGTAGCAAGCTCGGAACGTTGGACTGGATCTTTAATTAGGTAAGGGTGTTGGGGACAGTCAGACTGCACTTTATTAACAAATTTTTTTCAGCTAATATTTTATTTTCAGATTAGTACGGGGGTGACTGTATACAAGGACAGTCTGACTGTCATTATAATTTTAAATTTAATTTTTATTTTTATTATTTTTGTGTTTTGATGTATTAATGTTAATGTATACATGTATAGATATTGTAACGTATTGTTTTCGAGTGATTTGATTGGACTGTAAGACCAATGAAAAAATATTTATCAATTTGTATATAAGCAGTCGACAAAAGTACAATTAAATTATTTTAAAATCTTTCTGACTGTTTCCCGATTGATATTCAACTCGTCGGCCAACATTCTAATGGTTAGTCGTCGGAAATTGCGGTAGAATACTTGATTTACGGTTTGTCCAGGTGGTACAAACTCTTTGTGTACCATCCCTTTGCTGTCGAAAAAGCAAATGAACATGGTTTTCACTTTGGGCTTGCTCATTCTCAGCGTCTTGTCTTTGACGCTCTAACGGCCTTTTTTAAAATCGGTATGCCACCGAAGCACCTGACTACGACTCAGGGCATCACTTAAATCACCATTCACTTAAAGCACTTTGTCATAAGTTTCTGTTGCGGCTTCACCGAATTTTGCACAAAATTGTATCGCGCACACTTACTCTAAATTTCTCTAAATTCATTTTCGTGACATGCACTACTCACGCGTTGTTACAAAACACTAGACAGCTTGTGAATAAATGATCGTACAAGAGTCGTCAAGGTCTTAATCGTAATAGTAGGGATCTACTATTACGATGGCGGAGTTACAGGTTCGTAGTGTTACCACAGGTCGAGAAATAAAATCTGTCGCATTACTTAATTATCTAACCCGTGTTATTCTGCTACATGCTATACCATTGTTATTGTTAGGCTGTCGCCCTACTCTTTCTCAGAAGTAAGAGACACAGCATGACTCTAGGGCTATCTCTGTCCTTCAATTATGACTTCAGTGCGTCAGTTTAACCTCGCGGTCTAATTTATAAGTCTATGTTAGAGAGAGCATGCACGCGCAAATATGTTCACTTAGTCCTTCTTCTTGTATCCCTGATTCTTAATAATATGAGGATACTTTGATAAGTCTATGACTTTTAAATGAGAAAACTATTGATTGAAAAATATTTTTTAACATCTTTTCTTTCGATGTATAACTTTTACTACTTATCCAAGGTTTCATGTTTGTAAATAAAAAATAATAAGACGATACTCACTATGTGACGCTAATCGCTATATTCACCTTTGACTATTTCTAACAGGTACTCCGCACCTTCTATTAAATAGGTTTAAACGCTATCGGAGAGGATATCGGCACGATATTATAAGAAATACTGAGATTTTTAACTAGAGAAAATTTAAAACGTTATTAATTTCATTATTAGCTAAATCATTTTTAGTATTCAATGAATTAATTGAGGAACTAATTTTAGACTTATAGGTAGTGACATAATAAAAGGTACTCCTGTTTTAAAAGCAGGCACTAAAATAGGAGCCATAGAAATAGGAATCTTAGCTGCTTGTGGTTTCTCAGAAATATCTGTGATCCGTGTTCCGAAAATTGGAGTACTTTCAACTGGAAATGAATTACAAAATCCCGGCGAAAGCTTGAAACCAGGTCACATCTTTGATAGTAATAAGATAATGCTTATAATGATCTTAAAAGAAAATGGATACAGTGCAGTTGATTTAGGCATAGTAACTGATAAGTAAGTATAAAAACTTATATTTCTAAAGTAACGATTTTATTTCAATATTTATTTCAAATTTCTAGCGAATCACAAATAATAACTACAATCGAAGAAGCACTTCTTTTAAAAGAAATTGATCTTCTTATAACTACGGGATCTGTGTCTATGGGTGATCGAGATATGTTAAAACCTATATTAACTAAAATTTTTAAAGCAGATATACATTTTGGTTAGTATTTAACTTTATTTAGAATATAAAAATTTCTAAAAAAAATATAAGGTAACTTATAAATGAAAATTCTTTTGGATAGTTTCACACTTTGTATCCTTATGTAGCGACATTGTAATCCTCACAGTTTGTATCGATCTTTGATAATGACATCATAGCCGAAACAACGTTGTCAGAATAAATATTCTTAAAATTATGAACTATCCATTTACAACTTACCTTATATTATTAAAACATATTTCACCAAGTCTTCAATTAACTATATTCTAAAAAAATTGATAGTACTTTCTAAATGTAGAAGAAGATGAGATATTTATTTTCGTGCTTACGTTATAGAATAACCATTACTTAGTACAGTAAAGACATTGTTTTGTATTAGTGAAATACCATACTTTGTCAGACTAGTTGCCTAGCTAATGTTGTGCAATGACGGAATTTTAAATCTCGCTAACCGAATTTTTCCCAAACACAAAATTGGAGAGAACAAATTTCGACTTTCAAGGCGTAAAGTACGCAGATAAGGCAATAGAATATAAACTGAATAACCAATTTTCATACAAAATTGTCGACAGATACTTATGGTTAATATATCTTCTAATTTTAAGTTTCTAAAGTTAATGCATCATCGTAGGCTTATGAATGTTTATTACATTATATAAACTATATGTGATCTAAATGTTGACCTAAGTTACGACCCTTCATTTAAGAATTCAATCATAAGATACTTTCGACACCTGCATTTTGGCCCTTATTAATGTTCATATAGGCTGTATCATAAATATCACACTAAGTATCAGACTATTGCAATATAGCCTCATATAATTGTAAAATATTATATGTATTACAGTCGAACTGTTTTATATATATTAAGTATTGCATTGTAAATAATACCGCCAGAACTTTCACCAAAATTCAGAAGATTATATTCAAAGTTCAAGAGAGGCAATAGATATATAAATAATATGATAACTGTTGACAGTAACTGTTGACAAAGCAATATGTACCAATGGTTGGATGAAAACGAGAATTGCATACATTTAATATATTAAATTCTTAGATTCGTCACTTTCGGATTTAGTTATCAAAAAAATTTTTTACCATTTGTATTAGAATATGTTGTTAAAGTATTCTAAATTATGGTACAAATAGTTATAAAAATTGACTGAATTACTCTCTGACTATTATATAGTATAGAACAAAAATGTATTAAATTTTATTTTCAAAATGTACAAGAACTTTGATAACAATAATAAATTAATATCTGATTATGAAGAAAAAAAATGGATATATGTAACTAAGTTTATTTATTAATATCATACCGAGAAAATGCAAATACTGAAAAAATAGGAAATAAGGGTATATAATAATAAGATGGATTAAAATTAGTGCTGTCAAATATCGAACTTCTAAATGATTAAACTTGATATCATTAGAAATAAGATTAAGACACACAATAAACTACAAGATAACTAACTTATATAGTAAGAAGGTTAGTCTTAATTTTTGACCATATACAAATTTGAAAGCAGAAAGACAGACGAGATTCTAAGCTAAGAGTCGTAAAAAGAAAATGGCGTAACTAACGTAGTTTGCGGTAATTCGGAGTTAAATCTAATACAACACAACATAAATCCAATTATACTAAACATATATCAGCGATGTTTATCAGACACTGAATATTTGCAGACAATTATCAAATTTCAAACTTAAAAGTACTACGGAATAAAACCTCGCAGTACGGTGGTGTTTGCAGTATAGTAGCACTTATGCAAACGTGTCAGACAGATGTAAGTGCACTTTGCTCACTTTCTCCTCCCTGACTTTCTTCTTCACATGTAACGGTATTCGGATCAGTAAATTTAGACTAGCGTTACCTCATTATCAGAGATCAAGGATATTCAAAATCTATTTAATATATGCTCCGACAATTGTTGTCGCTACTCCTATTGTCTTTAAATTTTTGGAATTATTCATTGGTATTATGTATGGACATACAGTTAATTGTTCCTCAAGGGGACAATAGGACAATATGATCGGAAACAAGTTGCTACTTACATGCGCGCAGTAGCTACCATCTACCTTCATCCTACAGCTGTCCACTAAACATAATGCTGTCATATACATTTACCATACACAGTTCTGGTCTCAGTACAAATAGAGGGAGCTGAATTAGAGGCTATATTGATTACTATAAGTAATCAAGTCTTAAATATTATCATCGTACTGGCTTTTCCAATGCCAAAATCCCACTGGTAATCCTAATACATCGAAGAGTAGGTATAAACCCCCAACAGAAATGTTAGCAATACAGTCGCCTTCGGTAACTGTACCAAACCCAAGATTGAAATATTGCACGCAAATAATTGTCGGATAAACGTTCAGAGCTTTGCACGGTAAAGACCTATTAGATCTCGCAGACTTTTGAACGCTTCTCAGTTATAGTGAGAACTACAACCCTTTCTCAGTGGCATTCAATCCCGAGTTTTATGACATCTATGCAATTGAAGCACACATTTTCGAGTGCACTTTACTCACGTTTCTGTTATAGGGAACGCCCTTTTTATTGCATCAGCGGACATACATTCCAGATTGTTGCAATCCTAAAAATTATTATAAATGAACTTATATGTATAGTAGAACAAGATGGAAAAAGAATTTTGCGAGGATAAATCACAACTGATGCGTAAAACTGTAGTTGAAGCACGCGCTTTCGAGGGAACACGATGTATATCTCGCGTGGTGCACGGTCATCGAATTACCTAATAAATTTTCTAGAATTTATTGTCATTTGAATAATTTTTGTCATATTTATCTGTTATATTATTCTTTGACAGAGTGTGATGCAAGTGTAAAATTGTTTTGTAAGCTTGAAACCACTTTTAAATACAGCACCTTCCAAGCCACTCTAACATATTATAATAGGAAAATATATTTCTAATAAATTAAAGAGACTGTATATATTATTTTTCTAACTTAAATATATTTGTGATAATCAAATTCGAAAATGAATATTATAGACAAAGTTCTCCGAATTTTATGGTGAAAAGCATTAAAAACTTTGTATATAATAACATATAAATGACGATATATAAAACAGTAGAGAGTTTGTCAAATATTGTTTTAAACAAAATTTGGAGACCTATCTACAATAAATTTCTTACATTCTATATGTTTTTGCTTTAAAGCTAGAATTATGAGCAAAATTATAAATTAAAAAGTACTTGTAATAGGTATCATCTGAGCAGCAGGGTAGATGCCTGACGTATCGACTTTAACTTGAGATGATTATAGTAGCTGAAAACTCTTATTATTAATTGAATTTTTCTCGATAATTATTAGCTTTTCAGCAAAAATGGATAGTACATAAAATTCATATGAATAGGATCTACAACTTTTGTTTGAATAATTTTTATCTAAACTCAAAATTATTCCTTAAAACTTGATTTTTATCATTTTTACAAAGTTTGGGTGCCTGGTGTTGGCACATCCAGATTAAGTGCCGCAATGGACAATCGCTCTACTCTTCAGTACATTCAAAGGAATCATTTAAACTAAAATTGGTCACTTAAATATGTCGCTGGCTCCCGGACTATTGTAAATTGAAATCATTTATTAGAACTAAATCTTAACGAAAAATAGTCGCTCTACGTCTATCATTTATTGTAGAACCTGTAAAAATCAACTTATTTTTAGTACAAATTAAATGAGAGATAATTTTTCCTTCTCCGATTATTTCTTATTTCTTTCGGTTACTGGATGACTCACAGCTTTATTAAGTAGTGCATTCGTTCCTACAAAGATACCGAATCGAATTATGGTTAGCCTCAAAAAATGAACTGTTGTCTCGAGAGGCGTTATGTAAATTAACAGAAATATGGTAGAAAGGCGGAATTAGTATTGATATATATTTTAAGAAATGTATTTTTTAATACATACTTTAAATGAAAGATTATTATGAACGAAAACAGATGAAAATTATTCAAGATCCGAATATAATCTTCAAAAAATTAAATATCTCCATTTTAATTAGAAATTTATTTTATAAAAATCGTAATATCTCTATATTGTTTATTAGATTTAAAATTATTTATATTTATTTTGTTCAAGGTCGTGTTAATTTAAAACCTGGAAAACCAACAACTTATGCTACTTGTACTTATAATGGAAAGAAAAAATACTTTATGTGTTTGCCTGGTAATCCTGTCTCTGCTGTAGTAACAATGAATCTATTTGTATTTCCACTACTAAATTATTTAACTAAAAATAATGAAAAGCCTGCTATTGTTAAAGCTAAGGTAAATATCCTTATAAGTTATTATAATAATGAATATACACTGCTGAAGAACTCAAATAATATATTATTATTTGATGAAACATGGTTGAAATTTTTAAAAAAATAATTGCACAGCATTTACTGATATGGTAGTTGGCTCAATATGTTTGGAACATCATGAGTAAAATATTAGCTTTTTCTTGAATTACGATTTTACTTATCAACACAGTTTCTCTATATATTTCCTTAGTTTATTATGTATAAAATTTTCTTATAAAATAATATACGTTAGTGTCAAAAGTAGTACACCTCAATTAGACTGAAATCTTCCTTAATAAATGCGAACATATTTTGAGTAAAATCATTGTTTAGTTTATTATTAGTTTTAAAAGAAATTGTCTGAATGCTGTAACAAACTAATAATTAATTATATACTATATTTTTATATAGTATATAATTAATTTATAATTAGTATATTATGTTTTTGTACGTATGATCATCAAAGAAATGCTCTTAATGAATAGGAATAATCGTCGTTAGAGACTAATAGAAAGATTATTTTAGGTACAGAAGAAATTCCAAAACTAATAAAAATTTTTTATAATCGTTTGTTATGACAACTAAAGCACTTTAATTCCCAAAATTTCAAACATTTTTATTTTTTTTTGCAGGATAGTCTTTTAGCTACGATTAAAACTCATAATTTTAGGAGGAAATGAGAGTCTTGAGTATTCACAACGTGTAATTGATGCATTTGAGTTATTACTTCGATATGCACTCCTATTATATAAAACGGATAAGAAAAAGTAACGTGAAAAGAATATATAATTTTTAATTCAAATGTAAAATATCATAAAACCATCATTATTTTGGAATGTAGAAGAGTATGATTGTGTATTTATAGTACTGAATTTTGTGTAAGGAGTCAGTACAACTCCTAAATTAATATATTATATTATAAATATTTAAATATATAGTTATCGATATAAAGCAATTTTTAAATTTATTCTTATATTACGCATCATTATACAGTGATTGGCACTTTGTATAATTTATACAATTTATATAATAAACAGCTTTTATAGAAACTTTTTGTAAGAAAACTGTTACAGATTCAAATATTAAAATAATTTTTAATAAAGTAACACTATTTCACAATAGCACTTATATATTAGAAATTACTATCTTTTTCAATAAATATCTTTTCAATAGTTAAATTACTATCTATTCAATAGGTAATTATAATAATTTTATTTTAAAATATATTCTTGTACGGTTAAAGTTTTGTTTAGTATTTCATACATTGTAATTTTTTGGAACAAATATATCAGATTAAATAAAGTCAATATGTCAAAATACAAAAATTATACATATATTGCCGCCAAAAATATCACGATATATAATGTAGAAATATTTTTTGTAAAAACATATATATATATATATATATATATATATATATATATATATATATATATAATGTAGAATATAATATGCCATTATATTTAGAAGCTCTACTTGCTCCCTGTGTAAAAACCAATCCTATTAAATATACAATCATACTGTTCTGCTTACTTTCCCAGAAGATGGTGATTTTATATTTTTCATTTAAAGTAAAAATTATATATTATTCCCACTCTAATTTTTCACTATTTTGCATATTGGACACCTTGCAACTAAAATAATAGTTATCTTTATTGCATTAACATCAGATTATATCTATAATATTAATATTATCACTCACGAACAATCAAACCGCCCCCTTCAAAACTTTAATTTATCATTATTTTTATAATTATTTATACTTTAAGTAGCCCTTTAAAATTAAAAATAAAGAAGGCCATACGTATTATACTATTTGTTTAATTATGAATACGTAATAAATTAATATGTTTGTACTATTACCTTATTTTTCTTTTCTTTACATATATATGAATTTTATATAAATACAAATACTTTATACCCTCGTGTCCACTCTGGAGAAGGGGAGATGAAGCTAATTGTCTTTTGGGAGGCTTTACATTTTTGATGAATTTATTTAATAATTTTTGTCTTAAAAAATAGCACCTTAAATTATAGATTTTTCTCTATCACTTGCACATTGAAATCGAAAATAACTGAACTTATTTGAATTTTGGATGCCCGTCATGTCTCGTCTGTATGTAACCGTTTGTCTCTACTTTTTTAATGAAATATATACTGATATAAATTATATATATTAATTTTCCATTAATAATTAATAATTTCTATTGAATTATTGTTTACATGTTTATTTAATTAATCATTAAATTATAATTATTATTGAAATAAAATATTAATTAGCTATTATTTTTAATTCATAAAAAGTTCAATCTGGAGATAATTAACATTATAGGAGAGAAAAGAATAATCCATCAGAATACATGACCAAGAATTGTATCAAGATCCATCTCCATTCATCAGGTAATCATTGTGTTGATACCTGCATTACATATATATATATATATATATATATATATATATATATATATATATTATCGGATCAGCTGTACGACATTTGTCGAGAGGTTGGGTCGGCTCTGTTCGGATTTGTGGTTCATTCGTTTAGGAAATCGTAAACACTCGCATGCTGTCTATCAAATCGTATACAATGCAATGTTGCCACTACTTTTTACACGATTTTGGAAACAGTGTTGAACGAATTGATAGAATACACCAGCTGCCAGCGCAATGATACGATTTGTGCGAACGTGAACCGTGATGCCCGTAATACAGTTATTGACCATATACTCAAATACATGATTCTTTTATCTGATCATTACAGTTTTAGTATGATAAAGTAATTCATCAACACAAGCTATTGTATTAATTAAAAATAATGATTAATTAATTTTTCATTTAATTGAAAATTGAAAATCATACCTTATTAAATATATATATCGATAAAAATTAAAAAGTAATTATAAATTATTACAAGTTAATTAAAAAATATCTCAACCCTGAGATATGTATACCTAAGGGTATATATATATATATATATATATATATATATATATATATATTAATGTAGATTCATAAATATTTTTATCGGTCTTAGAGCCTTTATACAATAAAATATTATACTAATAGAATGACAGTCAGACTCTCCTAGTTTATAATAACCCCCATAAAATTTAAAATACAAATTACTAATAACACATAAAATAAAAAATCAATTAAATTAAAAAATAAAAATTAAAAATAATACAAATAAATTAATCTATATTCTATGTTAATAAAGGAGAATCTGATTTCCCCCACGAGCTTAAATTTAAATTTACTTTTCATTTCGGACGTTTCGAACAGTTCCGGTTCATCTTCAAGGACTAAACTCTAATATAATTTACTTAATTCTAACTTTTTTATTTATTTTTTATTTAATTTAATTTTTATTTTACTATTTAGTTGTAATTTCTATTTCAGATTGTACGGTGGTGATTATAAATAAGGACTGCCCGATACTCATTATATTATTAGGAGTGTGAATAAGTCTTTCCCGTTTTTTGTAAGAGATGGCGCCACCAATACTGTGCGAGTATTCAATGGTTACATATGTCATAATCAAAGCTTATTCATATGTCAACAATTCCATACTAACACATTAGTTAAAAATTTTTCGCATCATAAATTTTTGATATCGTGAAAATGTCGAAATTTGAGCCGAGTCAACGTCATTTGCGGGAAGTTTCACTTTATTGGTTCAATTTGAAGAAATCTGCTGCCGAGATGCATCGATTGCTTCAAGAGGCTTATGGAGAAGGTTGTGTCGATGATTCAAGTGTTCGCGGATGGTTTCGATGCTTCAAAAGCGGTGATTTCGACGTGGAAGACAAGGAGCGTTCCGGGCGGCCGCAAATCTTTGAAGATCGAGAATTGTCGACTTTGCTTGATGAAGATTCTTGTCAAACGCAAGAAGAACTTGCTGAAGCATTGGGAGTTGACCGAACAACCATTTCCAAGCGTTTGAAAGCCATGGGAATGATCCAAAAGCAAGGAAATTGGGTGCCGTACGAACTGAAGCTAAGAGACGTCGAACGGCGTTTTTTCAATTGCGAACAGCTGCTTCAGCAACATAAAAGAAAGGGTTTTCTGCATCGTATCGTGACTGGCGATGAAAAGTGGATACGTTACGATAATCCGAAGCGAAGAAAATCATGGGGACTACCCGGCCATGCATCATCATCGACGGCCAAGCCAAATATTCATGGCGCCAAGCTCATGCTCTGTATATGGTGGGACCAGCTAGGTGTGGTTACTATGAGCTTCTGAAACCGAATGAAAGGATCACAGGCGAGGTCTATCGACGACAATTGATGCGTTTGAGCCGCGCACTGCGAGAAAAACGGCCACAATACTCCGACAGGCACGACAAAGTTATTTTGCAACATGACAATGCTCGCCCACATGTTGCACCGCCGGTGAAAACATACTTAGAAATGCTCAAATGGGAAGTCCTACCCCACCCGCCGTATAGTCCAGACGTTGCTCCGTCTGATTACCATCTCTTCAGATCGATAACGCATGGCCTGGCTGACCAGCACTTCCATTCCTACGAGGAAGCCAAAAAATGGGTGGATGACTGGATAGAGGCCAAACCGGTCGAATTTTTTCGCAACAGGATTCGTATGTTGCCAGAAAGATGGGAAAAAGTTTTAGCTAGCGATGGCCAATACTTTCAATAATTCATTTGTAACCATTTTTTCACAATAAAGGCTCAAAATTTGAAAAAAAACGGGAAAGACTTATTCACATACCTGATAGTATATTATATTATTGTAGAAAAACTGTAAGACCAATAAAAATTTTTATCAATTTACAGTGGAATTCTCTACCTTTTCAGCTGAAGCATTTGCTTCAGATATATGCTAAATACTTCTTGGTATCAGATATGCTCAATCCACTCGACACAGCTCCATCTTATATATGTGCGGATTCAAAATGTGTACTAAATTCACTGCACAATCTCAGCGCCAATAATTAAGAAGTTAATGAAATGAATTATAAACTCATAAAATTCAATAAATCAAGAAAAGAAATCAAAATAGAAGTCTTAAGGACATCTGCTCATTCAAACAGCACTGAAAATCATATTGCCAGCAAAGCAGCCAAAGAAGCAGTTCTAATACAGCGTAAAAAATAAAATATAACAACGCCGCAAATATGTTAATACGAAAAAGAATGGCACTACATGCGATAGAAACATATTGTAATAACATATGGATAGAGGAAAAAAAAACAATAAAGACAAATTTTTTCGAACCAAGTTAAATTTTACAATAATAGTTATTTATTTTTGAAAGTTCTTAATATTCTAAAAACATATCAAACTCGCCTAGTTATTTTGCTTTTCTTAAAAAATTTATTATAAATGTATACTTAGTCATTAGTTTTATTTTTTAAGTAGTTAAAAATTGAATAAGTTTTTATTATTTATTAGACCAAATTTCTGAATCTAAAATTTATGTTCCTCGAAAAAAGTCCTATTTTCGTAACAAAGATGGGAGCTACGCTGTGATTTTATCACCAAGCCACGTAGAACCTAAACTTGCTAGTGAATGTATCTTTTTATAAAATGTTCTATATCATATTTAATTTTAAATAAATGAAATATAAAAATTGGTTTTTAAACGTAGTATTTTTATTATTTATAGTTATTGTATCATTTTCGTATTGTAATTAAATTTTTGGTCATTCTTACTGTTGCAGGTTGAAATTGGAATTGCAATATTTATTGTAAAAACTAAGTAAGAAAAAATGATAATGAAAAATCAAGTACGACTCTTAAAACATTAATACAAAGATCTTATTTAACCTATAATTAAAAAAAATAAAAATAATTAAGCATAAATAAATAAAAATAATGTTAAAAACCTATTTTTAAAAAAATGGTTAACAAATTTAATTAAACGGTAAAAAAGAAATAACAGAGAAAAATTTAATCAAAAGTTAAAACATAAAACTATGCCCAAAAATATTAAATATGTAAAATATTATTAGGAGTGTGAATAAGTCTTTCCCGTTTTTTGTAAGAGATGGCGCCACCAATACTGTGCGAGTATTCAATGGTTACATATGTCATAATCAAAGCTTATTCATATGTCAACAATTCCATACTAACACATTAGTTAAAATTTTTTCGCATCATAAATTTTTGATATCGTGAAAATGTCGAAAATTGAGCCGAGTCGACGTCATTTGCAGGAAGTTTCACTTTATTGGTTCAATTTGAAGAAATCTGCTGCCGAGAGGCATCGATTGCTTCAGGAGGCTTATGGAGAAGGTTGTGTCGATGATTCAAGTGTTCGCGGATGGTTTCGACGCTTCAAAAGCGGTGATTTCGACGTGGAAGACAAGGAGCGTTCCGGGCGGCCGCAAATCTTTGAAGATCGAGAATTGGCGACTTTGCTTGATGAAGATTCTTGTCAAACGCAAGAAGAACTTGCTGAAGCATTGGGAGTTGACCGAACAACCATTTCCAAGCGTTTGAAAGCCATGGGAATGATCCAAAAGCAAGGAAATTGGGTGCCGTACGAACTGAAGCTAAGAGACGTCGAACGGCGTTTTTTCAATTGCGAACAGCTGCTTCAGCAACATAAAAGAAAGGGTTTTCTGCATCGTATCGTGACTGGCGATGAAAAGTGGATACGTTACGATAATCCGAAGCGAAGAAAATCATGGGGACTACCCGGCCATGCATCATCATCGACGGCCAAGCCAAATATTCATGGCGCCAAGCTCATGCTCTGTATATGGTGGGACCAGCTAGGTGTGGTTTACTATGAGCTTCTGAAACCGAATGAAAGGATCACAGGCGAGGTCTATCGACGACAATTGATGCGTTTGAGCCGCGCACTGCGAGAAAAACGGCCACAATACTCCGACAGGCACGACAAAGTTATTTTGCAACATGACAATGCTCGCCCACATGTTGCGTCGCCGGTGAAAACATACTTAGAAACGCTCAAATGGGAAGTCCTACCCCACCCGCCGTATAGTCCAGACGTTGCTCCGTCTGATTACCATCTCTTCAGATCGATGACGCATGGCCTGGCTGACCAGCACTTCCATTCCTACGAGGAAGCCAAAAAATGGGTGGATGACTGGATAGAGGCCAAACTGGTCGAATTTTTTCGCAACGGGATTCGTATGCTGCCAGAAAGATGGGAAGAAGTTGTAGCTAGCGATGGCCAATACTTTCAATAATTCATTTGTAACCATTTTTTCACAATAAAGGCTCAAAATTTGAAAAAAAACGGGAAAGACTTATTTACATACCTGATAATTTGTTATAGTAATAATTATCATCATAGGTATTATAATGACAACATATCATTTAAATACGAGCGAATTAAATTAAGAAGAACAGCGTCAGAATTATTATAATATAATTTAGATTATAGAACACGAGCGTCGCCAAAGACGCAAATGTCAACTTAATTATTATTATAATAATTATTATTATTATTTGTTATAATAATAATTATTCTTATTATTGTAATAAATAAGTAGCCAAGAGAACTAAATTACGCCGAAATGATTATAAGAATACGAGCACCCTCAAGGGAAAATTCGTAAATCAGCCGTATAATTAATATTATTTTTCGGCGGTTCGATACGATATTAGTCGAATGGTGGCGTACAAACCCGATCGACTAGTGTTTCGTGTATAAAAGGGCGATTTTTGTCGGCCGAAAGAAGCTCCCTAGAACTATCCTGACTCCAGAGCTCTGGTAATCCTGCTCGTCCGAAAATCCTGAATAATAGGGTCACGATCCTGGTTGCACAACGCTCAGTTAAAGACCAGTGGCTTCACTAAAACTCCTTTCTTTTTCCTGGTGAGACATGATCCTGGTTGCGTTGGCCAGTACCAGACCAGCGGCCTTACTATCCCTCATAGAAACTCGATGGGTGCGCGGCGCTCTGTTAAAGCCAAGCGGTCTTTCTCATAGCCCCGAACAAAGTCGTGATCCTGGTTGCACGAGCTCTGTCGTATTTTCAGTGCTTGCGAAAAGAAACTGATGGCGTGCTGAGCGACCAGGGGCCGAGGCGTGTTAAACCGGAACCACGAAGTAGCATGTACCGAGGAATGATCAGATAAATCGCTATAGACCAGCAGGCTACGTTCATCCCCCAAATTCCCCCTCAGCTTTAGTAAAAGTTTATATAAATATAGTGCGCGACATTAGTAAATTAAGTGTGTTTTAATTTAAGGTGTAAATATTGTATAATATAAACAGCGTGCGAAAAATAGTGTAATAAGATATAGTATAAGGTTTTAACATAAAATTCTGTCATGTCTGTTACAGATCGGAGCGCTCAAAGCCACAAAGATTTTTCCTATTTATTACTTTTGTAATATTTTTCTTCGTATGTACTTTTATTATAATATATTTTTCTTTTTTTTATATCTGAACATAATTGAGTAAAACTTGACTTTTTTCTTGATCTTGTCTAAATTCCCTTTCCTTTGAAAACAATCCTGGCGCTACCGCATAAGCTATCTCGAGGGGGAAAGGGAAAAGTTACAAAAATAGATATAAAAGAGAGACCCTTGAATGTATTCATATTGTGAAGAATCGCAACATTGTAAATTTAATGTTAGAGTCAAGTAAATTACAAAGTAAAGGACAATATTTATTATCCTTTATTAATATAAAAGTAACGTTTTACATTTAAGTCAAAAAGGTGGGGTCTTATAAATATTTATAATCATAGAGTAGGGATACGGTATATAAAGTAGCGTTCTGGGTTTTTCATTTTAGTTTACTTCCTGAGGATGAACAGTAACGAACGTAACGGTTCGAAACATCGGACACTAAAGGAGAATTTAAATTTAATGTGGTGGATGCAGTTAGGCTGTCCTTCACTAACATTCAATATAATTTATTATTTTATTTAATTATTATTTTCTTTTTATTATTTTTAATGTTTAATCTAATTTATTTTTAGTAATAAGTTTTATTTCACATTCTTCGCAGGTGATAATAAACAAGGACAGTCTGATTGTTATTATTTTAGTTTAATATATTATAGTATAAAAACTGTAAGACTATAAGGTAAAAATATTTATTAATTTAATTCAAAACAGTCGACATAAGTACAATATTTAATTTTAATGTCATGTTTATTAAGGCAGTATATACTTTACAACTTTCAAAAAAAATGTTTTTTTTTACATTTTTCAAAAGTACACATATTCAAGAATATTAGCTCAAAATTTTAGAAAGATTCAGGCAGTCTAACTATACTTTTTCACCTTTCGAACGCACTTACCTGAGCGCGTTATTCCGACCCGCCCAGCTCACGCGTAAATCATTACACCTATATATATTCTCATCAAAATATATACCTTTGCTTCTCAATATTACCTTCCCTTTTAATTTTGCTTCTGTATTTCAGTTCTGTATTTGACTAGTGGGGAATCAGTCGTGATTCGATGTTCAAAAGTGAGGCATCTATCTATTCGCAATGGATACGAAGAAATTGTATCATCCACAGAAAACTTCTAGTCGTCCATATAGAACTAGAAAACATTCTTTTCACGGAAACAGATTCACTGACAAAGGAGGTACTAGTAACATGAGTACGTCAGCAGCAAAACTGAAAAACTCTAACGATCCGAGTTTTGATGTGAAAGTTGATAATACAGGTGGTTATTCTTTTATTCTTTTTTTTACTATGTTTTCAATGCTCGCACAGTGGGCAGTGTGTTCTGTTTCTGTCTACGAAGATCTAATAAAACCGGAATTGCTGGAGAGATGTTTGGGCAGAAACACTCAAAATAACAATGAGTGTTTTAACTCAACAGTTTGGGTTATTGCACCGAAGCATGTCTATAATGGAAAAAAATCGTTAAAATTGCATGCGTCTCTGCTGCCTTTATTTTTAATGAAGGATTCAGCCCACTTTTGAAAATAATGGAAATTCTGGGCCGGAAAATCGGCCAAACTGCCATGCAGTTCGCCAATATGCACGACCAACAGCGCATCGTTCGAGAGAACCGCCGCTCGATCGAGGCTTCTAAGGAGCAGAACTCAAAAAAAGCATGCTAAATTAGATGAAAATACTCACCTGGAACAAGTTGAAGGCATATTGTATGGCCCAGATATCGCTGATTGAGCGTAAGATAATTTTTTCTACGATTTTTCACTTACAAAAATTTTAAACGCGTTTTTCTCAAAACAGCGTTTTCAAGTACCGTGGTCGTGAAAACTAAAAAACTATTGAACTGATCCTTATGAAATTTTGGACACATATTCTATATATTTGTATCAACCGTCCTAACTACAAGCAACTCAAAATTTTAATTCTAACTATATTTTTGTTGCAAAAAAAGACGGGAAAAAAGCAATTTTTTTTCTTTCGTATTTCAGCCGCCATTTTGTTGATTTTGTACGGACATAAAATATTCTAGTTAGATCAATTTTTGGAGTCATATTGAACATACAACTATTTGATTTTTTTGTTTCAGACCATCGGTCAGCAAGATTTTACGACCACGACAACGTTACCTACTTTTTGAGGTATTGGCTTTGACCATAACTTTACATGTATAAAAAATGTATAAAATAAATAAAAAAAATTTTTTATGTACTTCAAGAGTGTATTTATTAAGCATTTCAAATCCAACATCCATATCTTCAATAGCATTCTCAGAAAAATTTCACAAAAATAGCGTTTTCTTCGAGGGTCTAAAGTAGAATACTGCCTTAATAAATATTGTCAATAGATAATGTTAACTATGATTTTTTAAACTTTTTATTTTAATCTGATATTTAATTAAAAGGTAATGTCTAAATACATACTTGGGCCAAGACCGGAATTTGCAAGAGTTATAATAGAATGGCCAAACAACGATCTCTATCCAAAAGCTTATAGTACGGGAAATCAAATTAGTAGTAAATTACTAAGTTGCAAAAGTGCAAATGCTTTACTAATGCTGCCTGAAGAAAGTGAACACCAAAAAGAAGTTGAAGAAGGATCTTTAATTTCAGCTATGTTAATTGGATTTCATTAGTATTACCATTGAAATCAACAGCATACTATAAATATTCCAAGCTATTATACATAATGTTCATTTAATACTTGTAATAATTTGAACAATATTCTTTCATATTTTATCTAATATAAGAGAAAATTTTATATTAATTTAGTATACAGAAAATCATAGTGTTATTTTATATATAGTTAATATTATATTTTTTTCTAAGAAACTTAAATATTTTCCAACTCTGCGACTAAATAATGTTTTCTAATCTTTTTACCATTTCTTCAAGTATTTCTTTAAATATAAGGGCCCAAGTTCTCAAAAGGTCTTTCCATAAGTGTTTTTCTACTTTTATATTTTCTGATTTTTTTTTCATACAACTCTATCATGATTGTCTTAATGTAGGATTATGTAAAGAAATTTATATATAATAATATGTAAAGAAATTTATATATAATAATATACTTCAATATAGATATAAGCAAGTCCTTATTAGCACGTCTGAACTATCGAAGGTGCCAGTACGAACTGGGCGTACATAGTTTGGCGGCGTATAGCCGCCAAGCAGAGCGCTCTCGTATTACATACTTACACGTGTCAAATTTATAGGGAAGTGCGTAGGGCTAACGTCTTTATTCCAACACTCTCTCTCGGTAGCACTGACGCACTTACATTATTCTGTTTTACATATGTAAGTTACTTACTAATCTTCATTAATATTTACATTCAAGATACATACACACCTTTGTCGTTAATTCAGTTCAAACCCGAATAGCAAGTAATTAGAAATAAGCGAACATATATTTACAAAGATAATTTATAACATTATAGAATAAGTCAATCAACAGAATGCCTTTTATTGCTGTGTGTATGTGTTGCTGTAAAATTTTCATTGAATATATATATATATATATATATATATATATATATATATATATTGTGATGCGACGATCCGCTATCCGAAATTTGAATTTAAATTACAGTTCCGGTGAGTCGCGCACACACAAAAAAAATTTTAAATTTTTCATACGCCACACTCTTACCTCAATCCTCAGAGGGGGTTCCGCTGGTCTGAAACAAGAAAAAACGGGAGATTGCGGAAAGGAACCACGCACGATGTCAACTACCAGTCTCCGTACAAAAATTCTTTTTTTATTCAACACTAATTAATTCAATTTTACAAACAAGGAAAATAAAAACCCGATCGGCCCATCCCGACCGCGACCCGCGTCCCGACGCACTCGCCGAATTTGGAGAGGATTACGGGGGAGGGACAAGGATAATGGGAAAAGAGGAAAGGGAGAAGAAAAACGCGCGGCACCCCGTTGACGGTCGGCTCGCTGTTGCCGCGGGGATTACTCACGTGCGAAAATTCTCGGCAGTCACGTGGCCCTTTCTACGTCTCTTCTTCGTCTCCTTCGCTCCTTGCACCTCTGCTCTTCTCTCGATTCCGCTCCTCACTCTGCTGTCTTCTTGGGCCCTCCTGCTGTCGTCCTCTCTCTCTCTCTCTCTCTTTCTCTCCCCAGCTTACTCCACCGCACTCTCGATATTCGCACTGCCTTCGACCTCCCAAATCTGTCTCGCTGCCCTCCTTCTTTTCAACAACCGCTCCCACACTCACTTCTCCACTCCTTTTTCAATCTCTTCCGCTGCCCTTTCCTTGTAATACTTCTCTCTCCTGCCTCCACAACTGTTACCACCTCTCGTCCTCTCTCTATCTCTCTCTTCGACGACCGACTCGTTCGATCGACGACGGCCGATCACGGTCGTGACGCGCCGAACACGGCCCTCGCGCGTACAATAATAATAAGTTTTAGGCCTAATATTAACAATAGTATTCACCAACTTATAGAACTTATAGAAGGCCCATATCAAGACAAATAAAATCCTTCTTTTAGGTAACCCCAGTTCGGGTGAAATAAATCTCAGTTTAGAAATTAATGTCAATAAAATAAAAACTTCTCTCTTTTTTGATAATAACTATTAAATACAAGTAAAAAAAATTTTTGTATTCAACTTTATAAAGATTAATGGTATTTAAATTTGTTCTGATATTTTTCCTCTTCACAGTACCAGCATGATACCAATTATGTCAAATTATATATAGCTCAAGCATCTCAATTTATGCGAATATCGTTTTTATTCACATTTTACGCATGTACATAGGAGTACTGCTCTCCGTAATTATGCTCATGTAAGATTCATACAAACAAACAAAAAAAAAAATTTGAGTTCAAAAGTCCGTAGCGCAGAGACTTCCTATGAATAAACCGAAGGTGCCTGGAAGGTCTCCACCGGATTGGCTTGCGGGTGGTATGGTGGCATCGTGACGTGTTTCACACCATATTCTTCTAACATCTTTTTAAACACATGATTATCAAATTCGGTCCCATTGTCGCTCAAGAAATAATCCGGCGTGTTCCATTGGAATAGGACTAAATCCTCGAAAGCCTTGGCGACTGCCTTGCCGTCGGCTTACTTCAACGCCTTTAATTCGACCCATCGGGTGAAAAGGTCCTGGAATACCAGTATATACTTGTATTGCCCCTTGCTCGGGGGAAGCTCGACGGCATCGGCGGCCATGACGACCCAAGGTTTCTCCACGATGCGATGACCCTTCAGTCCTTGTGGTCCTGTTTGCGTGGCTTATGTCGCTGGCACTCGGGGCACTTGCGAACGTAGGTGTTCGTATCGTGATAGATCCCCGGCCAGTCGTAGTCTCTCGTGATTCTCTCATACTTCTTTTTGACGCCCAGGTGACCAGCTGACGGTTCCTCATGTGCCTCACGCAACGCCCTCTCTCGGTGGTCCGTTGGCACGACGAGTTTCCAATTCTCTTGGTCCTCTGTCACGTTCTCCAAAATAGGGTCCACCCTTTGTCTGTATAACATGCCATCGTGTACACTCCACCCCGGGAACTTGTATGGGAATTCTATGACTTTCTGAACCCTGTGGGTGTACCAGTTATCCTCACACGGTTCGAATGCAGCAATCTCTTCGAACTCGTTCTCGAACATCCGGGACAACGCGTCCGGGACGTGATGAATCGCTCCGCGCCTATGTACTATCTCAAAATCCCATTGCTGAATCTCAAAGGCCCAGCGGGACAGGCGGCCAGTAGGTTCTTTTAGGTTCCGGAGCCAGCGAAGTGCGCTGTGGTTCGTAATTGCTGTGAACATATAGCCTTCCAGGTATGGTCTCAATTTCTTGATTGACCACAGCAACGCTAAACACTCTTTTTCTGAGGTTGTATAATTGCGCCCCGCCGCGGTCAATACACGATTCACGAATACTATCGGATGCTCGCCATTCTCTCCCTCTTGTGTTAGTACTGCCCCGATCGCGTAGTGACTCGCGTCGCACTGTACCGAGAATGGCTTCGAAAAATCCGGCCGCGCGAGCACTGGCGCGGTCGTCAATGCTTCCTTTAGTTTGTTGAACGCCTTTTCTTGATCTGTGTCCCAGGTCCATGGTTGGCCCTTCCGTAATAACTTAACTAACGGATTTTCAATTCCGAATCTTTATCGATGAACCTTGAGTACCAGCCAACCATGCCTAGGAAACGACGCAGTTGCTTCACGGTCCTTGGGGCTGGGTACTCTTACAATGGTCGTACTTTCTCTGGGTCCGGTCTGAGACCTTCACGATCCAACAGGAAACCGAGGTACGCCACTTGAGAACAGCAAAATTCACACTTCTTCCTATTCACGGATAGTCCTGCACCTCTCAGTCGTTCCAACACGCGCTTTAGCCAGGCCATGTGGTCCTCAAATGATTCTGTCGCTACGATAATGTTGTCCATGTATCCAAATACGTTGGGTTAATACTCTGGTCCGAACAGTGCATCGATGAGCCGCTGGAAGGTCATGGGGGCGTTCGTCAGACAGAATGGCATTCTGGTGAACTGCCAGAGACCCGATTCGGGTACTGCGAAGGCGATGAACTTCCTGCTCTTTACGTCCATTGGTATCTGGAAGTACGCTACCTTTAGGTCTACCTTCGATAAATATCTGGCCTTACGCAGCTTATCCAAGATAGAATCCATACTAGGTAATGGATAGGCGTCCTTGACGGTGACAGCGTTCAGGTCTCTGTAGTCCACACAGAAACGGAACGAACCATCGGACTTTTTCACGATAACAGGCGCGCTGCTCCACTCACTGGCCGACCGCTGAATCACTCCTTTCTCGAACATCTTCTTCACTTCATCTTGTGCTACTTGCATCATAATCGGCGACATGCATCTCGACCGGTGTTTGACTGAAGCCGCGTCCTGTACCTCTATTCTATGTTCGGTCAGGGTAGTCGTTCCCAATCGTTCAGCCGCCTCGGGCAACAACTTACTCACGGCGTCCTCGACTAAGGTCCTTTGGTCCTCGCTGGCTTCGATGATACCCGCGCATTCGGCCGATATGGCTAACTCTTCCTCATCCGCCTCTTGTCCCGTGCGACTAAACTCTCTCCACCTACCGCCTCGTATACGCCACTGTCCAGGTCCAAGAGGGGCTTCAACCTCCCAAATCTGGCAAAAGTCCATAGCCAAAATAATGTCATGGTCCAGGAAACTCGCGGCTTTTACTGACAACTCTCCGACAACTCTATCCACTTCTATTATTAGCGGTAGCTCGCCTAGCATGGTCGTTCCTTCGCCGAGGGCACTCTTCAGCCTCGTCGAGGTCGGCCGTACTCGATCCTTGAATCGCTCGGTTACTCGAGGTCCGACGACCGAAACTACAGCTCCAGGATCGAACAATGCGCGATAATTCCTCCCGTTCATCCCCAAGGGATGAAACAATCGATTCTCTAGCGTCGCACCGGCTACCTCGGGTCCATCTTGGTCTGGGCCGGTTTCTTCCGTCTGTACAGTTTTCTCCAGGTCCTGGGACTCCACAGGTCCTGATGTTTGATCTAACACCGCTCCAACTCTGCCCCCCTGAACGTTACTGTGAGGAGGTCCCGGCGTTAGCCAGGCTAGAGACATACCTCCCGGCCATCTCGATGACGGGAACTCTAATTTCTTCAATACTTGGTTTAATCCGTAGTTAGCATCATGCGAGGCGCTCTTAGCTTCGGACACTTCTCTCGCATCTATCATTGGTCGGGGCGGTCTTACGATACACGGTCTCTCCTTCGCATACCACTTCGCTCCCTCGGTCTGACGGTCCCTCGGGGACTCCCCGATCTGTACTTGACCTATCCAACAGTCCTCGTCTCACTACTCTCTTGCCCCTCACACTGGACTACGGTGTTCTCCTTCCGCATATTTCGCTCCAACATCATATGCTCCACCTGATTCGCCGCCTTGCACGCAGGCTTCTCTGGTTCCCGCTTGACTTGCGGCTGGGCATCGCCGCTTAGTGGCTCCTTTTTCTTCGGGATGGCTCCCTTGGACTCCGGCATGGGGTTCGGTCCTAACGGCGTCCCGAGGATGAACGGGGGGTTGCGGGACTGTTGCGTCTCCCCATCCTCTCGTTTCCCAACTTCGTACAGATGGGGGCGCAATCAGGGCAGTCACGGATTGCAACTCCCTCTCGGCCGCACCATTGGCACGACAGCGTGCTTCTCCGATTGCTCGGGCAGTCGGTGGCATAATGGCCGCGTTGATGACACCGGTAGCATGAGATGCTCGGGCAGTTCGCCGCCCGGTGTCCTACTGCTCTACAGTGGAAGCACGAACCGTAGAACCATCCTTCTTCCCTGTCACGCGCTGGCGGCGAGCTTCTCCGAGTCTCCTCGCGGCTTCGATTCTGCTACCGACCATTGTCTTCGAAACGGCGACTCGAACATTGTGGCGATCGGATCCTTGGCTGCCGTACTTCCCAACTTCTTGACCGCTGTCGCGGTACGTTGGGAGATGGCCGCCTCACAGCTGCCGCATAGCTTTGCGGTCTCTCCGATTTGGTCGTCGTCATCGGTCTCGGCGTCAGGGTCTCTACAGGTCCCTACACGGCCGCTACCTCTCTGACCTTGGCTTTCGCTCCTTTGGTTCTCCTTCGAGTCTTCTTACTATATCCCTCGCTATCGGTCGACTCAGTCCTTCGGCCTCTATCACTCTGCGTGATGGCCACGACCTTCGTCGCCTTGGCCTTAGCTACGGCGGGAGCAGCACTGCGAAGTCTCATCTTTTCACAGTGGTGCGCTCCACCGGTTTTGGAGCTCCATTGTTCGCTCCATCTCGAGGCCATAGCGTGTTAGTTCCGTAAAATTGATGAACGTCTTGCCCACCATGTAGATCTGATACTCTGGTCGTAGGTTGTTGGCAGCGACCATCACCTACTAGTTCAATGGCGGCGGTCTCCAGAAGTACGAGCAAATGTGTCTGAACTTGGCGACGAAGGTGGCGACGGTCTCGCTGCGGTCCTGGATCCTCGAATAAAGTTCTCTTCGAAGGTCGTCCTCGCCCAGCTGGTTGATGAACCTAAGCCTGAATGCCTCTTCGAAAGCCGCCCAGCTACTGGTCTCCGCCCGTATGGGTCGATACCACTGCTTAGGATCTCCCTTTAAGGTACTGGGGATCGCCCTGATTAATTCGCTCTCCGTCAGGCGGGCTGAGTATCGACACTCTTCGAGGTCCGCGAGGTATTCTTCCGGATACTCCTGGTCGGTCCCCGAGAACTTGATACCCCAGTCCTTCAAGAATCTAGCTGGCGAGTGCTGTCCGTAGCCTCGGCTACTCCCGTGTGGACACGCACACGGGGGCGAGGTTGGCCTCACCGAATCCCGTTCCAGGCTAGTGTTGCGAACGGGAGGTGGCGGCGGACAACAGTCTCGGCCAGGATTTCCGGTCCGTTTGGTCGGCGGGCGTTCTCGCGTCACGGTCGGTCCGTATTCTGCGGCTCTGCTTACAGTCCGGCCTACTTTGCTGGTCCCAGGTCTGGGAGTAGGTGCACGCGTGGCTTCGGGCCAGGATTGCGTCGTCATCGACCTCTTCTCTGATGCGAAAGCCTGATCCATTGTGAGCTATTCTCCTACCATCGCCAAACACTCGTTGATTCGGTTGCGTCTGGGCTGGAACGCTACGGCGCCGACACCGCTGGTCGAACTGCGACAGGATTGATCTACGATCTATCTCGTCTTGTAGCTCAGCCACTCTTCTTCATTGCGTTCCATAGCCATCTGGAGTATATGGTCCATTTACGAACTCGCCACACGTTTTTGATCTTCTAGACAACGCAACGATGCGGACTGGTCTGCCAGGCTGACCGTTGACACCACCCCCGGGTTAATCATAACCGGTTGGGAGTCTGAATTCGGTATGGTGTTCCCCGCCGTAGTGTATTTTTGCGTGGTGGTGGTGCACATTGTCGCGGTGACGTCAAAGCCCTGTTGGGAATCTGCGCGGCCATGGGCGGCGAAGTCCGCAGACTCTCGAAAGGGTTCACCCCCACCGTCGTCGGCGGGGTTGCCCGTCCTGGAATCTCCAGCTCGTCCAGGGTGGTCATCGGGCGTTCACGCCCACGTTCTGTCCATGTACGGCGCTTATCGACGAGAGAATCATCTCTGACTCGGATCTGGTCAACCCCGCGCGTAGGCGACGAGTCCCGATCTTCCTCGTCCTCCGATGTCCAAGATATCTCCAAGGATAGGTCTTGATTACGGAGTTCGGCCCTTAGAAAGCGTCTCCGTAGAGTACGACGATTGCCGTGCGTACTCGCACCTAGCAAACTTAAGATAGACTTCAGCTGGTCCTGGTCCAGACGGCGAATCCGACCGTACATCGCCCAGGCCCCATCACTGGTCCATAATCAACTCCAAAGATGCGTTGCTCGTGTCACTATTCAGGCACGCCATGGTCACTTGTACAGATTCTGCGTCGTCTATTCGCTCCTGTGTACGATTGCCCCCTGCGAAACGCGATCTGCTTTGCCGTCCGGAATCGTCAATCGGAGGCAGGATAGCGGACGAAAAACGGGGGTGCACGTGTGTGGGAGCAAAAAGGGGTAGGGGCCGAATCGCGTGCCAGCGGGATCGTGAAACAACAATTTATTCAATTATATATTATAAATTACAAATTAATCTGGCGATTACCTTACTCTTTAGTATCTAGAAGGGATCGAATGAGAGAGAAAACAAATTCGGCGAGCAAAGTTTCAACTATCGGCTTTGCAATACCGTCGATGCTATCTCGTCTAGATTTTCCGATCTCTTCCGTATTCTAATTCAATCTTCTTGCAAAATTCCACCCGATTGTAGATTCTCAGATTTAATTCTGGTTTATCTTCCTGAAAAGGAACAACGCGAGGTGACTGGAAAGCGATCAAGATTATCCGATGGGCATAATAAAAAATATAAATATATATAGATTTATAATAATATGTGTCGATCATTGAGTCACATCAATCAACAGTGATTTGTTCTTATAACATATAATGAGATCAATCAAGGTACCTCAATCGACAGTTAAGTTAGGGCTACCATGCCCCAGGCTCGTCTCTCGATTCGAAAGGAAACAAATTTTTTTTAATTCCCACTATCTACTTCAAAAAATCGATATACAGAAAGTATACGAATCTGCTATTTTCCAAATGTCTCAACTTATATAAATAAGTTAATTTATAAAAATCGGTGCTGACTTTCAAAATCTAAATTTTACAAAAACTGCTTATTAAATTCAATACTCTCGTAAATCTTTACCGTGGTCAGCGTATAAATGGATTTTACAAAGGTATTTAGAACGATAAATTGATTGCTTTGACTGAGTTCGATTAACGTAGAAATTTTTTTTTTTATCGTCGAGAACCCATACATTATTTTTAATGTGTTCAAGTTATCGCAAACTAATTGAACATTGGTGAAGTTCAACTAATTTGAAAATCTCCTTTTCCGTGATAAGCAAGAAGTTCCGTGATTTTTATAACATAATTTAATAATATCACATATATCATATGCCTTAATGAAATTTATTTCAATTAATATTAATTCAATCTATATTTGGCCCCAATTCGAAAAAATGTGAATTCTACTTTGTTAGGAAATAATTAAGAATAACAATGCCCCTTCATCGTAGATTATGTGAATTAATCATTATGGTTAACTATAGTGCAACTGTATAGGCAGAAAAACTACTATAGTACCAGAAAAAAAAAATTTTGTCGGGTTCCTGCAGAATAACTTAATGTCCGTTTTTTTTTTGAAGAAAAATGTTAATACTATTATATAATTCCCTTAAATTTTTATGTTTAGTTGAATAATTTATTTGCATTGTTTATTAGCCTTAATATAATTTATAGAATATAATATTCAAAAACAAGTACGGCAAAAGCTCTGATTATTAAGGTAATCCTTACATCATTGTTTAAATTGTAGACTGTAACTAAGATTTTTTTTTTCTTTTCCTTGAGTTGAATTTACTTCTTGATTTTCAATTGATTAGCCAGAAGTAATGCTATAAATCAAATAACTTATAAAGCTCCTAACAAAATCTAATTCCAAGATTTGAGTAGAATTTATGAAATAATTTTTAATTAAGTGAGAAAAGTGCCAGTAAAGACAATTATGTGTGAATTATCATGTATAATAAAGATCACAATTTTTCGTAAGTTTATGTGCAATTCATTAGAGAAATAGCAAATTATTTAATTTAAAATTTATCCTACAAAATTTCTCATTTGTATATGGAAATTTATAAAATTTTGAATAAATTTTAAAGGGT
>JACCIC010000400.1:0-61939 GCA_018907035.1 Sycobia sp. Sy_11 | reverse complement strand
TGGCAAATTTGAAACGTAACGGCGACCTATTTCGTACGCGAAACAGTGAACAGTGTTGCACGTATACAAGTATACAACTTATAGGCAAGTCAGACCTATGGTCCTAACAAATTTCGTACAAAAGGATTCTCCTTGAGTATATTATATATTTATATATATATATATATTATATATATATATATATATATATATATCTATATAGACAAAGGTGTCGAAGCGTACATGCGTGCATTACGTACAAAATCTCACAGGGGTCAGCTAGCTCGTCGGTCTCCCTGTACAACTGTATCTATATTATACATAGTGGATGCCGGGACCCGTCATCCCCCCTGGGGTACAATAAATCAATCCTCCCCTTGTCGCGTTCGCCCATGCCTGGAGTGGCGCCCCGAGTAGCAGGTGGTTGGCCCGCCAACTTCGAACTCACGCCTCTAATTCCCAATTAAAGGCAACTCTCTCCACCGCTCTCTCTCTCTCCTCTCTCTCTCTATAGAGTATATTATATATATATATATATATATATATATATATTATCTTAAACTAAATATTATAGATATCTCCCCATCCGTGCTATAGATTGAGGATGATACGACTCATTGTAAACTTTTGTATATTAGTTGCATCTCTGCCGGAGTCCAAGACAAACCGACTGGAAGGGATTGCCAGAAAAAGAGCCACTTTTATATATATATATATATTATATATATATGATATAGATATGATATATGTTATATATATATATATGTATATATACTTATATATATCAACATCATAGGTATAATATAAAAGGTACAAAAGGATTTTTGGCTCACAGAAGCGATAACCGAAAGAGAGAATAAGATTGAAGCAATTCTACTAATGTAGAAATGCCCAGTGCTTTGGCGTGATGTTTAAAAAATTTTTAATATAAAATCACTTATTATTTACCTTGGTATTAAACCTAAATATTTATATAATATTGCAAATATAAATCAATTTCAATACTTTTTTTGTGAGAAAACAAACTTCTCGTGCGGTATATATATTGTTTATATATTATATAATATTATAGATATACATATATATATATTATATGCATAATTTATAAACACTTATATTCTTGTGCGACACTTTCGATACGATTTAAACACAGATGCTCGTATGGAATATGGACAATCTGATGTGGCATACGGATAGGATTAGGAACGAGCATTGGAGAAAAGTAAACATCAGTTAGTTGGTATATGTCATCATAATCCTCAAACATCATTTATCATTCCACAAATGTGCTTTCGTTTTTTTTCTTCGCAAAAAATGATCATCTTTTATAAGCCTTTATATAATGCATATAATATATAATAAGAATAATAGTTTTTTAGGATAGCACAAGAATTCTATCTATATTATTTAATGGTAGAATACAGTGTGTATAATGATCCTTTCCCCCAAAAAATTTTGATGTTATTTATTATAATTAATATATATTTGCATACGAACAAGCTACGGAAGGAAAAGGATAGTGCCAGAACGGATTATTTTCAATTATAAAAATTACATTAAGAATTATAAATAATAACGTACGATACATGGATTCTAATATTATTTCTCAAATAATAAAGAATAACAATATTTTGATTGTAAAACATCATTCATTGTACTTGATTTTTATAAGTTTAATAATTGTCATCAGAACGTATACTTTATTTTATTAGCACGTAATTCAGATATATGGCGATTTTATTAATTTGTATAATTTGATAATAAATTAATTTTGTGAATCTATAATTTGTAAACTTATTTTCTATATAGTTCTAAGCCTATGAAAGGTTAATCAAATTATTCCTTCATATGTCCATTGGTTGGCTACCTATATTTATATATAGAATTTCAGCTTAATAGAAAGAAACAATTATATTTATGCTTAATTTTTTTCTGAACCTATATACTTTCAAATACAATGTGAATATTTTGATAAATCGTAGATGACGCTGATATTATATGAATATAGCAAGATAAATTTAAATAAAAATAACAGAAACTTTATATTCAAGTATTAATGGACATCATGAATACAAAAAATAATTTTACTAGAATAAATTTTGTTAGCTAATAAGAAATTTTTTAGGAGGCTAAATGTTTACATATTGATATTTTAATACACGAATTCTGATTTAGAACAATTTATTTGGAAAAATTTTCAAAACTTTAAGCAGTCTAATAAAAATAAAATTTAATTTATGATATAGAAATCTGCCCTATATATCAAGTCAGCGTACGGAGAAATACTTGATACAAGAAAAAAACCGTTGCAAAAAATTATACTTTTACACCACCATAAATGAGTCCTCTGCTTTTTGTGTTCCCATCAACCAGGCGCACGAAGTGAATAGTAAATACTGTACGTTATATGTTGCATAGATACTGTTCGCGGCAATTCTACATGTAAAGGGTGAGGTTGAACAGAAATAACAATGAACTATTCAATTTCTTAGCTGTTGTTTTTTTTTTTTTTTTTTTTTTTTTTAATGAATTTCAACGAAAAATGCAATATGACAAAACGCAAGATGCGATATATATTTTTGGAAATGATTTTATACAACGATGAAAATACGATTTTGAATAGGGCAAGATTCGATATGCCTGTTCAACGGAAAAACGGAGAGTGCCCATCCGTCCGTTCAGCGGGCCTTTTACGGGCCGGTAAAGCCCCTCCTCTCACTCTATAATTGCCGCTTTTCCGGGTTCATCGGCCTGATTGGGCCTTCGCCTGTTCTAAGCCGTTCGGTACCGCCCACGCCCACTCTTTCTCTCTCGCTTGGGCTTGCGCCCACCAGCCTACCGGACCAAGGGTCGTCTGAGCTCGACATTGTCTCGCTAGAGCTCCCTTCCCGTTCCTGGGTGACCTGCAATACCCGGAAAGTACGACTTTCCCGCGAGGTCTAATGCCTCCAGTATCTCAGTTTTCTGGAGCTGAAAGTTGGCTTTATCTACGTTCCGAACTTATTCGCAAACGTGATTATGACTATTCGTCGAGAGGAGTCGCGGTTGAGTTCCAGAATCGGCATTATATTCATATATCCATACACACACATACACACGCATACACAGACACATGGAAATATACATATACGTATTTATAATTACAATAATTGTCTTATTTTTAGATTTATTTTATCTGCGGGTCGGAACGCATTACATTGTTCATTTTTTTTTGTTACTCCAGTCGCTCGGCATACGTTTACACACATACGTTCGTTGTACAGATGTCTTTATTTATTTTGGAACGAACTGTATGCTCTAGGAGTATAGTACGAGCACATTACACAGGACATCTGCGTATTTTCCACGCGCCCCCTTTTTCCCAACGTACCCAGATTCTATTCAATGGCTTCGATTATAAAATCGAGTTACCATAAAGTTTTCTCAAATGCTAACTTTCTAAAATGCGACCCACAGCTGTCTATCACGTGCTTCCAACGATCTATTCTGATGGAGGGATTTTCAAAATGTAGAAATAGAAAACTTAGAGGCTTTATGGCGACCATAAAGTCCGCGCGCCGACTCATTTAAAGACGATTCGAAAACCCCTCAATTTACTAAGCCCAGCCTGAGTGACGCGTATAATTGTTTTTTACAAGCTCCCCCCAGTCTAAGAAATCATGTATTTTTAGACTTCATTTGTGGAAAATATCTTTACCAATTTGCTTACCGGCCTGACAAACTCCTTTTTCCCGGCGCGAACTTTTACCACTCGAACTACTTGATCTGATTCATTCGGGTACACTTCGACGATCCTTCCCTTTTTCCACGTATTACGCGGTGCTTGATAATCCGAAATAAGGACGATATCGCCCACTTCTAGAGATGGCGTCTTCATATTCCACTTTTGTCGCGGGTAGTAGAATCGGTAGATATTCGCGCAGCCACCTCTTCCAGAAACCGTTCGCGAGATGCTGCGCTATTTCAAATGTTTTTACGGGGATTACAAATTTTGGATTCGTACATGTTTAGTTTTAGATAACCGGACGATGAACCGAGCAAAAAATGATTCGGCGTAAGTGCCTCTTCGTCTCGTGGATCCACTGATACGTGCGTAAGCGGTCGAGAATTAACCATGTGTTCTATTTCTACGAGTAGAGTCACAAACACTTCTTCCGTCGGAACTTGTTCATTGAGCGCATGGTTTAGTGCAACTTTCACTGATCTAATCAAACGTTCCCACGCTCCCCCCATGTGAGCGGCATCGGGAGGGTTGAAAACCCATTCGATCCCTTTCAATTCTGCTAACTCTGTTTGTTTCTGAAATTCCGCTACCGCGGTCGTAGCGTTCAATTCTTTGTTCGCTTTCACGAAGTTAGTACCATTATCGCTGTATATTTTGCGCGGACAACCCCTTCTTGCCGATAACCTCTGTATGGCCATAATTGCCGAGCTCGCGTTTAGTGTGTGCGCGATCTCCAAATGTATTGCACGCGTCGTCATACAGGTAAAAATGACGCCCCACCGTTTTTCTCGCCGTCGCCCGATTTTTATAAGCATGGGCCCAAAATAGTCGATGCCGCAATGGGTAAACGGTCGCTGTCCGTATGCAACTCGACACGCTGGTAAGTCGGCCATGGGTGGATGCGAAGGCTTAGCTCGGCGCAAGCGACACATTACACAATTCTTTGCGAGCCATCGTAATCTCGTACGTAGCCCGACAATATAAAATGCTGACGCAATTCATTGATTACTGTCTCGTTGTTAGCATGATCAAATCGCTTGTGAAATTCAGCGATAAGAAGCTTCGTCGCGTAATGTCTCGCGTCTAAAACTATAGGTCGATTTTGAAAAAATGTCGAAGAAAATTTTGAAACGCGACCCCTTGCTCTTATCAAGCCTTCTTCGTCTACAAACGGCTTTATCCCGATTAATTTGCTTCCTTTCAATAATTCTTTGCCTTTTTTCAATGCTTCGAGTTCTTTCGGAAAACACGCCGATTGTATTAGGCGATACCACACTTTTTCCGCTGCAACCGTTTTCTCAGTAGGAAATTCGCTGTCAATTTTTGCTATGCGTTGTATTAACGTACATCTTCGATCTTCCCCGCTATGAACTCTCCTAATTTGGCTTTTTTCCTTAGCGTTGCGCTGCCAAGTATAGAAACATTTTCTCACGTAGTACCATCGTCTTCCTAATTCTTGACCAACCGAGTATTCTTAATCGCACTGGCACTTCCCACTTTTCGGGCTCGGTCATATAGGCCGTCCCTATATATTCTTCGCGCGCTTCGAGTTTATCTATCTCCCTTTTTTCACGACTTTCCAACAGTCTTGGTACCGGCCATAGATTAGAGCGCACAAGGAGAAATTCCGGTCCGACAAGCCAACGGTCGTTTGTGCGCATCGGCTTATCAGTTTCGCGAGTCGCGTCGTCCGCTGGGTTCAATTTCGACGGAACCCAACGCCATTCACTAACTTTCGTTATGTCTCCGATTTCCCCGAGTCTATTTGCGACGAACATCTGTTTCTCACGTGGCTCTCCTCGTATCCAATGTAAAACGGTTGTCGAATCTGACCAGAACACGCGTTTGTCTAGTTTAATGTCTAATTCGGTCTCTATCGTGCTTGCCATTCTTGCTCCAAGCAAAGCTGCTTGCAACTCTAGACGCGGAACGCTCAGCGGTTTTTTCGGCGCAACTCGCGACTTCGACATAATTAGAGAAAGATGCACGGTTCCATCACGCGCCTCGGTTCGTAAATAGGCGGCTGCCGCAAATGCTTTCAGGCTCGCATCGCAAAAGGTATGCAACTGCATATTCACATATTCAAAATTATTTCCTAAGTAGCAGCGCGGAATCTTACAATTTTTCATTTCGTTTAGATTTTTTAACCACGTAAGCCAGTCCTTAAAATCCTCATCCCTAATGACTGAATCCCAGTTAATTGCGCTACGCCAAATATTTTGCATTATAAATTTAGCTTGAAGTGTGAAAGGGGCGATAATTCCGAGCGGGTCGTATACAGACATCGCGACGCTGAAAAACTCGCGTTTTGTCGGTTTTACTGTTCCTAAAGAGAAATCTGTAGGAATCTTGTTGAAACCCACATTAAAACTAAGCGTATCGTCCCGACGGTCCCAATAAAGCCCTAATACTCTTTCTTTATCATCGCATAGATTTGCTTTAACGTGGTTGTTTAATTTAAACTCTTCCTTTACGTCGGAAACTACGCCTGGATCATTCGAAGTCCACCCATGTAATTGAAAATTAGCTTCGTTGTTAATAAATATCACGTCGCGGACTTGCTCTCTCATTTTATCGGCCGACATCCCAGATGCCAAATAGTCATCCATATAGCTATTTCTGACAATACTTCTGGCAGCCTCAGGTTTTATGTTCATGAATCGTTCCGCGTTTTTATTTTTGACGTAGATAGCGCTACAAGGGGATGATTTTGAACCAAAAATCAAACTTGTATTTTCATAAATGTCAGGTTCCCGATCTCGATCCGTACCCCGCCATAAAAAGCGTTGGGCACCGCGATCGCGCTCAATCAACTTAACCCGCAGATACATGTCTTTTATGTCTGCTTTTACAGCTACTGGAAATTGGCGAAATCGAAGTAACACGCCTAACAGCGATTCTAACAAATCAGGACCGGTTTCAAGTAAATCATTCATTGAGACCCCGCCCGTTTTCGCCGCTGCGTCAAAAACTAAACGAATTCTGTCGGGCTTATTTGCATTTTCAACTCCGAAGTGCGGTACGTACCACAGTCGCGGTCTCTTCAAATCGCTTGTGACTTTGCATGCATAACCGTTTTCAATCAATCTGTTCATTTCCTTATAGTAACGGGCTGCGAATGACGGATTTTTATCTAATTTTCTCTCTAAAGAATAGAGTCGGTTTAACGCTGTTGCCTTGCTGTTTATTTTTGGCATGAAACCCGGCTTCCATAATAAACCCGTCTCCCATTCCTTACCCTCCTTTCGTGTTGTTATTTCTAAAATCGCCGAAGCTCTTTCGTTTTTCGTCACGGTTTTCACTGTTTTAACTATACCGAGATTTTCGCATTCTAAATATTCACGTATAAGATTGTCCAGATTCGCAATATATTCTCGTTCCGTATTTTTAATCTCGGTTTCCGTAAAATATGCCGCATATACCGGGATATTCCGATCCGGCTGTCCTTCTACGTACCCATGCACCGACCAACCTAAAGGCGAATGCGAGACTACGAGCCCGCTGTTTCTATTCGTAACGACTCGTCGCACATTATTAGCGGCCAGTTTATCTTGACCAATAAGAATACACAACTGCGCGTCTTGATATGGAACAAGTTCAACGCCGTGACATTTTTTAACCTGTTGCGAGACCTCCAGCGATAAAGTTTGGCGTGGTAACTCTAACTTAGGGATGATTAACGCGTGCTCAACGTTTTGCTTACCAAACAAACCTGTGACCGTAAAACTTATTCTCTCGCATGTTATTCGATCGGCGCCACCATACAAACCTCGCAATGACATCTCGACTGTCTTTCCTTTTAACCCAATACGTCGCGCAAACTTCGCGTCGATCAGAGTGATCGTCGACCCCCCGTCAATCATAGCATACGTGGTCATTGCTCCATTTGGCCCGCTGACCGTCAACGGCACAACGCGCAGCAGTCCCATCCTTCCCGCTAGTCAGTCTTGCTTCGAATTTGAGGACAAACCTCGCGCGATCGCGTTATTCTGCCCGTTCCTATCATCACAAGCATTTCTGTCGTCGCGCTCCGCGTGAGGTACCCATTTCCCTTCCTTTGCACGATTTTGGTTTTCGCTATTTTTAAAAAAATGCAGATGGGTATGGTGGTGTTTCCGACAAATTTCACACCCGACTTTCGCCTTACAATCTGGACGTACGTGTCCGCTTTTCAAGCATTTGTAGCAAAGCTTCATTTGCTTAACTAAAAACCACCGCCGTTTCGTACTTTCCTGCTTAAATTTCCGGCACTCGTTGATTTCATGGTTATCCCTCCCGCAATGCGCACATTTATTTTTCGCCTTCATATTTCTCCCATTTTCGATATGATTTTCGTCATTAATAGAGTAGATCACGGCTGTACGTAAATTCTTTCCCTGTTTATTTGTCGTACTCTCAGTGTTTTTTGATAACGCGTTCTCGATATAAAGGATACCCGCACGTTCCGCCATTTCAGATTCTTTGGCCATAAATGCCGTTAACTTCTCTAATGATGTCACATTTTCATTAAACTCAGGCGCATCATTCAAATATCGATAATACTGCGATTGCAAATCAGACGGAATTTTATTTACTACGCTTACAAGTAAATCCATGCTGTTTAAGTGCTCGTACATCTTTAATATTTTTAGAGCATCTACGCTGCTCTTTAGTTGCGTCGCGAACAAAGCCAAATTTCCTTTCTTTGATTTTAAACAAGGTAACATATGCAGATCTCTTACAATATCTCGCGCAATTACAAATTTATTTCCAAAATGCCGCTTCAACTCCGCGACCACTGCATTCGGACTATCCGTCGTAGCTAACAGTGTTTTCACAAGATCGTACGCTTTACCTCTCAAGGCCCTGTCTAAACGACTAATGTTTTGACGATCGCTAAATTTTTCCGCAGTCTCCTCATAAGTTTTCGCGAAATGCATCCACTGCAGTGGTTTTCCGGAAAACTTTGGCAGCTTTTTATTCAACTCGGACCGATCAAACGCACGACAACTGGTTTCACATCCCGTATCTTCACGAATTACAGTCATCGTTTTAATTAATGTTTCAGATAATAAAAGCATCGCGTTCTCAATCGTATCCACACTCGCATTAGACGCATTACTTATCATAGTACCTTCGATGAAGCCGCTCGGTATACCGTTGCCGTTGACGTTGTTGGTCGGACGAATGCGAGGAATTGTCTCTGGTGAAGCCTGCTCGACGATATTTACGTCCGGTTCAAGCGGATACCCTGGCTGTGGTCTTCTTATTCCTGATGGCGGAGTTGAATCCAGCTGCTGCTGTTGTCCCCGTTTCGATGCTCTCGCCGCTGGCTCGTCTCGTTGCCTGGATCGTGCTGTAGATCGCACGGCGTTTTCAGATGTAACCGATGACGTCTCTACACCCATTACGACCTTCTCAATGACTTCACTCACATGGTGACGTTGTCTTTTTGAATCAACGCTTTCCGTCGTCGCTGCCACGCGTTTTTTTGGCGCCATGGCGAATGGCCGGTGAAGCACTTGATCGTTTCTTTAATCACTGGTGAAGCACCTAATCGTTTCTGTTCAACTTTGACGAAATTCCTCACCCGGGGCACCAATTGTAAAGGGTGAGGTTGAACAGAAATAACAATGAACTATTCAATTTCTTAGCTGTTGTTTTTTTTTTTTTTTTTTTTTTTTTTAATGAATTTCAACGAAAATGCAATATGACAAAACGCAAGATGCGATATATATTTTTGGAAATGATTTTATACAACGATGAAAATACGATTTTGAATAGGGCAAGATTCGATATGCCCTGTTCAACGGAAAAACGGAGAGTGCCCATCCGTCCGTTCAGCGGGCCTTTTACGGGCCGGTAAAGCCCCTCCTCTCACTCTATAATTGCCCGCTTTTCCGGGTTCATCGGCCTGATTGGGCCTTCGCCTGTTCTAAGCCGTTCGGTACCGCCCACGCCCACTCTTTCTCTCTCGCTTGGGCTTGCGCCCACCAGCCTACCGGACCAAGGGTCGTCTGAGCTCGACATTGTCTCGCTAGAGCTCCCTTCCCGTTCCTGGGTGACCTGCAATACCCGGAAAGTACGACTTTCCCGCGAGGTCTAATGCCTCCAGTATCTCAGTTTTCTGGAGCTGAAAGTTGGCTTTATCTACGTTCCGAACTTATTCGCAAACGTGATTATGACTATTCGTCGAGAGGAGTCGCGGTTGAGTTCCAGAATCGGCATTATATTCATATATCCATACACACACATACACACGCATACACAGACACATGGAAATATACATATACGTATTTATAATTACAATAATTGTCTTATTTTTAGATTTATTTTATCTGCGGTCGGAACGCATTACATTGTTCATATTTTTTTGTTACTCCAGTCGCTCGGCATACGTTTACACACATACGTTCGTTGTACAGATGTCTTTATTTATTTTGGAACGAACTGTATGCTCTAGGAGTATAGTACGAGCACATTACACAGGACATCTGCGTATTTTCCACGCGCCCCTTTTTCCCAACGTACCCAGATTCTATTCAATGGCTTCGATTATAAAATCGAGTTACCATAAAGTTTTCTCAAATGCTAACTTTCTAAAATGCGACCCACAGCTGTCTATCACGTGCTTCCAACGATCTATTCTGATGGAGGGATTTTCAAAATGTAGAAATAGAAAACTTAGAGGCTTTATGGCGACCATAAAGTCCGCGCGCCGACTCATTTAAAGACGATTCGAAAACCCCTCAATTTACTAAGCCCAGCCTGAGTGACGCGTATAATTGTTTTTTACACTACATATAAGCCGTATATGTAAAATCGTGAATGTATCTTATATGCATGGATATAATATAGAAGGATAGATAATGTGTATATGTACGTAGGTATGTATGTAGGTATAGATATATGTATGTAAGCGTACGTATGTACATGTGCGCGAGGCTGAAGGGCTGGGCGCGGGAGGAGAACTCTAATGACGGGGACTCCCGTGCTGGCTCGGCCTTAGCCTGCGTTCACAGGTATAGTAATAGAAGCATAGCATTTTTGCTGTAGAAAAATTTCTCCGTTTACTTTCGTTTATTGTTGTGCGTAGAACGAGCTCGAATCATCGCGTTATTTTGTTAGTCGGTACATATTTGCGTAGAGTTTTTCTAATCAACGGTCGGACAATTCCACCGCTTTAGAGCATGCATGCGAATATCGCGGATGGATTGCCGATATTGTACGTGTGATTGTAAACTATGAGCAGTGTTTGATGCTACGCGGATGTGTTAATCTTCGAGTGGACAAGACGCTCAAGTGAGCCGTTTTCGTTGAATGCACCATCGTTCAGAGCAACCCAAGTGCGGCGATCTAGAAAAGGCGACCATTACGGTTGTCTAGCGATCGTTTTTGAGCTGGCTCCCAACTGGACACCAGCGACGAAACGTCCTGGGAAACAATACACAACGTCACCGGATGAGGTTTGAATGTGTACGTGGTATTTGCTTGTGTTCGATTGTACGTGTGTGCGCATGTATTTATACGATTTGCTGGTGAGAGCAAAAACTTGTATATTTTAAGCTTAATTTATATAGCTATATTATATCTATATATATGTAGATACTTTTTGAATATTTTTTTTATTAATAAAGTACACTTACTCCGGCTTTTCCTCGTATACCGTAGAGGTTTTTATGCCGAAGCAAGTTGGTAGTTATAGCGCGAAATCAGTGTGTCTGATTTAACCATATTCGCCTCTATCCTGAAATTCATGTTACTGTTGTCATAAAAATATTCAGATACTTTTAACAGGTTCTTGATTTTTTAAATCAATGTAAAGAAATATAACTAGTGTTCTTATAACGATATTTTGATCTCATTTACGGTACCCTTACAAAGCAAATTGTAAATTAAATAAAATAAAATAAAATAAAATCAACGACTGAGTATTTATAATCGAAGACAACAGTCTGACTTGATCGTAAATCGGACCGAAACATTACAAATATAATAATGCAATAAAAATGTTTTCGAATCGAATACTTTATTTTTCGCAGAGTTTTGGACCTTAAGATGTCTTTAATAATCCAGAGCAACCTCGATTTATTTTTTTTATTAAAGAAAACAAAGGAAAATAAAATTCCATATTAGATTTATCAATGAGAAACTCGGACACATAATCTTCAGGAGTCGCTCTTAGGAAAAAGGATTTTGGAGGGAAATGGAAATATTTCAAAAGCGAGAAGGAAAGACAAATACTACATATATTGTTGGATTTGAATGTCGGGAAGCGAACGATTAAAAAGAAGAAATATTTGAAAACTATTCAACTGAGTGTGTTAAGTGGGCCTTTTTATACGGGGACGGCAGTTGGGCCGTTACAGTTTTGATTTTCTCTCTCTCTCTCTCTCTCTCTCTCTCTCTTTCTCGGCTCGGTGAGTATTTCACACACGTTTCACATCGCTCCTAAAATAATTCAAAATTCTTGTTGTTCAACATCTTTTTTTGGGAGATCAATTGTTACAGGTGGATAGATCATTGGCTGCTCAGTGCTTATTGTACATTAAACAGTTTAGCTTCATATTGAAAGCCCCATGACCGAGTTCTGCTTGCTTCCTAAGATAGACGACAAGACGCTTACTTGCTCGCCATATTGAAAGATCACACAAGAAACTAAAGCAACTACAAAAATCACTTCGACGCCGACGACTAAGTTCAACGATAGCTGCAAAGTGCAAATAATAATATTATTTTAATTAATATTTGTTTTGGCAATAATGACTACATAAACTTTTCGAGTTGATCATATTGACATCTGTAGTTAACATAATAAATTATGATTCGTAAAAAACGAATCAAATCAGCTGATATGGCTTCCCGCAGCAGAGAGTTAGAGACAATCGGCATTGACTCCGACACTTCAAGTGAAGGTAGTAGTGCTAGAAATCAACAAAACACCGACTACGGCTTATTCGATGCCCCCCACTTTCAATAACCGAGGTAAATGATTTAGAATTAAAATTGAAAGAAGTGCAACGCACGCTTTTAGAACGCCTCTCGAAAGAAAAATCTACAGAATTCAAGGACTTATTACGTAATGCGGTAATAGAAATGTCCAGTATTTACAATTCTCTCGCCAATGCTTATTTACGTTTATTAGAGAGACAACAATGTGTGCGTGAATTTACGTCCTCAATATCGGATATATTTGTAAACATTAATGCTATTAAATCGGCAATTGTTGAACCTACTTCGCGTGATCTCGGTACAGCGTACGCTAACGCTGTCAAACGAAATAAACCTGATTCGTTTTCTCATGTTAGCAAGTTATCGAACCGTGTTTGTTTCAGTAATAATAAAACCATTCCGGTAAATAACAATGATCGCATTATTATAGGTCCAACAGAAAGTTCAGAAAAATTTTTAACTTCTTCTAATGCTACTAAAGAAGTAGTAATGAAAACAATTGATCCCGCTATATTTAAATTGCAAGTTAAACGCATTAGTTTGGGTCCGAAAAACTCTGTTGTTATCGAAGGGGATCATTGTAACGCGGCGGCACTTGCAAATTGCTGCGAACTTTCTACTGCTGGTCTTGAAATAAAAACAAACGTAAAACAAAACCCTCGCTTAATAGTACATGGCATACCTGTCGAACTGGATAAAAATGATATATCTCATTGCATACGCGAACAAAATTTAAATAGAGCTCCGATTGACGAAGTAAAAATTGTTTATATTTATCCAGCTCATAATAAAAAACATCGCTCTTGTATTATAGAAACTGTGCCTTCGCATAGACTATCGTTATTAAACAAAGGAAAATTAAATATAAAATGGATTGCTTGTAATATTGAGGACCATATGTCTGTGTTACAATGCTTTATTACAAGTGCAACGGCTTTGGTCACATAGCTATTAATTGTAATAAAAAAATGTCTTGTGTATACTGTACCAATGAACACAATCCGCAATCTTGTAAAAACAAAGAAAATTTAAAATGTATTAATTTTTTCGAGATCAATCTGACTAACACATGCTCTCAGGCGGCCAATGATAGATTTAAATGTCCGATTCTTCGTAGAAAAATTGAGCGTAAAATTGCTTGGATAAATTATGAATTATAACAATGTAAATGATGTTAATCTATGTATTGTTCATATCAATGCGTAATCCTTCGAAACACATTTTTCGGATATGACATCTCTACTTAGCGATACGAAACCTGATGTTTTAGCTATTAGTGAATCTTGGCTCAAACCCAGACGAGCATCGAGCTTTTTCGATATTCCATATTATAATTTTTATCGCGTTGATCGAATCAGCAAAGGTGGAGGAGGGGTTGCTATCCTTGTACATCATTCGATTTCGACAAGGATTATAGACTATTCACAACAGTCTGAAATATATATTAAAAGACCTGAATTTCTGATTTGTATTTCATATGTTGGCAATTTAAAAGTCCTTTTTTATATAGTTTATAGTTCCCCTAAATGTGGCTTTTGAAGTGACATTAAAGAGGCATTTCTAAATTGTAATGCAGCTTACGACTTTTGCATACTCGTAGGCGATTTTAATATTAATTGGACAGTCACTTCTATACCGCGCACTATCTTAACAAATTTTTTCACTGTTTGTAAATTGAATCCGATTGCCTTCAAACCTACTCATCACGTTGGAACTTCGTCCACAATAGATTACATTTGTGTTAGCGATCCTTCAAAGGTTATTTATTCAAACCAAACATATGTTCCAAACATCTCTGAAAATGATGCACTTCTGTGTGACATCTCTTCCGGTTCCACAAACGTCTATAACAAAATCTACTTTTCGTCATTTTGAAATTAATGCCTTTTTAAAGGATCTTAGTCATATTGAGTGGAGTACCATTGATCACTCTAATGATGTAAATGAGAAAGTTTCGCTTTTCTATAATTTCCTAAATTCGATATATGACATTCATGCTCCCTATGCCACCATCACTCGAAAAACTCGCAAATCCACTCGATGGTTAACCCATGATATTAAAAAACTTATTAAATCCAGAAATAGAGCGTCGACTTGGTACAGTAAATTTAACCGCCCCACTACGTACTATTCTACGTACAAAACTCTACGTAATAAAGGAAAAACGGCTACTCGTAATGCACTCTCACATTACTACGCAAATAAATTGCTAATAACTAGAAGTAATACAGAGCTATGAAAATTAATTAATAAAATAGGTGTTACATCTAAGGTTAAGCAAACATTTCCACTTCCTACTAGTCTTGACGATCTCAACAAGTTTTTCATTGCTGATAATCAGGTTAGTGCACTCTCCGATCAAAGACCCACTGTGAGAATATCCCCAGATATTCGATTCTTTTTTCGCCACATTGAACCGATAGAAGTTATCGAAGCTATTCTTACTATGCATTCTAATGCTCATGGAATTGATAACATCCCAATAAATTATCTTAAACAAAGTCTGCCAATAATTTTACTCACATTTGTCAATATCTATAATTCTTCCTTACAATCAGGAATATTCCCAACTACTTGGAAAATTGCAAAGGTTATTCCAATACCTAAATGTCAACCGCGACGTGAAATGAGTCATTATAGACCGATTAGCATACTCTGCGCTATATCAAAAATTCTAGAAAGTGTTGCATATAAGCAAATTTCCGTGTTTATCACCGAAAATAAGATACTAGACAATTACCAGTCGGGTTTTAGAAAACTACATAGCACACAAACAGCTTTTTTAAAAATTTGTGATGATATTCGCCAAGCCTTCGATAATAAAGAAGTTGTACTCTTGGTTGCCATTGATTTTTCTCGAGCTTTCGACTTGGTTAATATACCGTTATTATGCAGGTTTTTCTGATGTTTCGCTTAACTGGATTGCTTCATTTTTATCTAATGGGAAATAAGACGTAAGCTCAACTACAGGTGAAAATTCCTCTATTATGACTCGCACGTCTGGGGTTCCGCACGGTAGCTTACTTGCCCCATCGTTGTTCTCTCTATTTATTAATGATGCTCCATTAGCTCTCCAATATAGTAAACATTACCTCTACGCTGACGATTTTAGCATTTACATTAGCGGGCAGTTTAGTTATTTAGAAATAATCATGACGAAGATGAACATTGACCTTCATAATCTACTTGTTTGGGCGACTTCTAATGGCCTTTCTATCAACGCCAGTAAAACACAATCCATTTGGTTAGGTACTAGGAACTTTGTGAATCGTCTGCCTATCTCCGATTTAACGTCACTTCACTTAAACCGCCATAGAGTTGCATACACTAATACTATTAAAATACTCGGTATTACCTTCGATAGCTCCTTAACTTGAGCCCAGCAATGCATGCTCACCGCAAGGAAATGTTTTGCAGCGTTAGCAAGATAACGTAAAAGCAGTAACTCCTTTATACGTCAGTTAAAAGTAAGACTTATTAAGCAGCTAGTCTTCCCATACTTAGATTATTGCTGTTCTCTCTTCCTTGACCTTTCCGCCGAACTGATGTTGACGTTACATCGCTGTAAGAACGCTGCAATTCGGTTCGCTTTAGACCTTAAAAAATCCGATCATATTTCCTCCGCTTACAGGACCCTAGGAATTTTACCATATAATCTACGCAGAAAGTATCTTACCGTTATGCTACTGGCTCTGTACTGAGACACGGTGAACCACTTTATATTTATAATAAGCTAAAATTTAAAAAAAGTATCAGTTTAGCCTCGCTCCATGATGTTGACATTGACTTATTTATTAATAGGGCACGATTATCACGCAATATATACTCATTCACCATTGTTGCTGCACGTTTGTGGAATGAGATACCAGCACATATAAGATCTTCCTATAAAACCTCTGCTTTTAAGCTTGCGCTGATTCGATTCTATAGAGAACGTTATCTTAGTAATTGATTTATGTTACACATAAGCACCTCTTAAGTAATGTTGTTATTATTATTATTATTATTATTATTATTATTATTATTATTATTATTATTATTATTATTATTATTGGTTTTTTTTCTGTTATTATATTTTACTTATATACATTTATATTATTATATTTTTATATGTATATTGTTAAAAATTGTTGTTATATATGTAATATTGAAATTGTGACTAATTTGTATTATGATATATAGCTTGACTATTATTGTAATATTACTATGCTGGCCTATGAAGGACCACGAGTCCTTAGGCTTTAATAAATAAAATCTTAATCTAATCTTAATCTTAATCTCTCTCTCTCTCTCTCTCTCTCTCTCTCTCTCTCTCTCGAGTAGATGGTGTCAGGGATAGTATTTTTTTTTATTATACGTTTTTATACAATTTATAATTTTCAATTGTTAAATAATTGTTATGATCTCATTTAATATACTTTTAAAGTAATTTAATAATAGTATATCATTTTATTTTATTATACAATTGATTATCTAGTTTTTCAAAATAATATCTATTAATGCGATGATAGTTTAATGAATAAAATACACAATGATTAGTTATATTCATTATTACATTAGTTCAGACAATAAATCTACAGTTGACAATTATTTTAGTATCATAGTTATAAATATATAAAAGGTAATAATACGTTTTCCGTATTTGTTTTACATTAAATACACTTTAACCTTGTCTCTTTTCGATGGATATTAGTAGGATATGCTTGTAGTAGTTAAATTTTATAGTTTAAAGTTTTATAAATATTAATATTTTATAATAGAACCTGTTATCGACAATTTAAATAATTGCTTAATAATCATTAAAAATATAAATATTTATTGAACGGGTCGGCTGTAAAGTTTGTAGGCTAACATAGTAAAGCTCTTTGTTTATATAAAATTTGATTTTATTATTGAATATATTTGCCTTAGAAAGCATTAGGTTTAAAAGAAAAATAAAAATTTCAAAAGTTACAAATAAAGTCTTATCTTCCTCCACCAGGGGTTGACACCTTGTCACGTGCCTCTTTTAGGCCGGTGTGGAGGCTCCTCTGAGGATCTGAGCGGCTGACCCGGCAATGGTCTGGGAGAATGCGGCCCTGTCCTAGGGCGGGCTGGGTGGCGAAAAGGTGCTAATGCAGTAAACCGCCTCTCGGGCGCCAGAGTAACCACTCCGGCGGGCTCCTTGAATAAGGAACCCGTGTAGATCTCTCTCGCAGCCGGAGCTGGGCCTCGGGAGTCTCGAGAACAGCCAGGCGGACACCCCAGAGGCCAAGGGCAATCCCCCATTGCGTTCGGAAGGAGGCGCAATGGGTATTATATCCAACCCCCAAACCCAAGGTGGGACCCATCGTGCTGAAGGGTACCGACTTGGCCACTGGGGTTGTAGCGGTTGCAAACGATACCTCGGGAACACCGGGCGACCTTCCCGAGTATTTAGCCTTATCGGTACATGCGGGGCTCTGTGTCGGCGGACTTTTCTTTCCCTAGCTACTCGTGGGATTCTTATGGAGAAAATTAAACCTAAGAATAGTGAAGGCGAGGCCCGGAAGGATACAACGCCCCCCAAGAACCTCAGTAGGAGCTACTGGCCGAGCGGGCAAGGAGGACGCAGCTCCAGGCAACAAGCCTGGAGTGGTTGTGACCCCTGCAACACTAACCAGTGTAGAGGGAGGCAGCAAAATGCTAGCGGGACCAGCACTTGTGGGCCTACCACGCAGATTAAGATCGGGATAAAGAGGCAACAGGGATCTGATAAGACTCCGCCCTCGACATCCGGTAGCGCTAAAAAGCAAAAGGAGGGGAGTAGCGGCGGTGACAATAAAGGAACCCTGCCCCCCCACCCGGGAGGGAGGCTAGCAGGTGCCGGAATTATTACGGCTGCCCAAAGGTCAAACCCCCTTACATGTGCCGTGGTGCATGAAGAATACCGGGAGGCAACCATCATCTCGGAAATGTTTTCGCAATTCCGAGGGGCAGTGTCGAAGGTTATGTATAGTGCACCACCTGACACATGGCCCAAATTTGATGCCTCTTTCTGCAAGGGAGGGGCCATCATACTGGTGGCCAACAACCCGGAGGCGAAGGAATGGCTAGCCGCTAGACTGGCTACTCTGGACTTACCCTGGGGGGCGGGGGCCAATTTGAAAATGGGGGGTGTAGAGCTCCTACAGGCTAGAATCAAGGCGGTGACGTGGATACCGAGGCCCCCAGAGAACCCGTCCACTGTCTAGGAAAGGCTTGAGGGGCATAATGCATCCCTTAGGGGCAAAACAAGCTTATGGAGGGTCGTCAACACCAATGACGGCGAGGAAAGAAGGTCTGACGGAGGAGATAAACATCTCCTCGTACTGACCATGTCGGAATCGCACGCCATGTTGTTGGCGGGGTTAGATTACAGACTCTGGTATCTCCTGCGCAGGATCGCCTTTAAAGTGAGCCGCCGGGAGGAACGGATGTCGGATCGGTGGAGAATGTTGAGGGCGGGAGCACGATGGAACAATAAATGGCTCCATCGGATATCTCATTCCTCTAGATTTATTTGCATCACTGCAAAGACAAACAGGGGTGCAGACATGCATATCGCTAATCCAAGAACCTTGGATAGTAAAAGGTGCGATCAGGGGTCTAGGGTCGAGGGCCACTTGCATTAGTGACTCAAAAACACTAAGGCCTAGAGCTTGTATTATTGTAAAAGGATTTAATGTGGTGCCGATGCTCGGTCTCTGTACTGGGGACCTAGCGGTGGGCTCGGCGGATGTAGTAAGGATGGAGCGAATTGTTGTCGCATCTGCCTACCTACCGTATGATAATAAAGACAACCCCACTGGGGAGGTTCGGAGACTAGTGGAATACTGTTGAATCAACAGTCTTCCAATAGTCCTTGAATATGATGCAAACTCGCACCATAGGGTGTGGGGTAGCAGTAAGACGGACCCAAGATGTGTTAAACTACTGGAGTATCTTGCGGGCACAGACTTCGAGATACTCAATCTGGGCGACACTCCAACGTTCGGAAACAGGCTAAGAGAGCAGGTAATAAATATAACTATCTGCTCAACTGTGATAGCTAATAAGATCTACGGATGGAGAGTGGAGGAGGTGGAGACACTGTCGGACCACTCTGATAACATATTCGCTGGGGACACCCAATGAGGAGGAGCCAACCTGGCTGCGCGATCCTAAGCGCACAGACTGGCAGGGCTACAGAAGGTCCATCGAAACCGGCTTTAAGGACTTAACTGTAAAGATCAGGGACAAGCGAACGTTTGAGAACGTCGCGAAGTCCTTTACAGACGCCATCAAACACGCTTTTGAGGAGAATTATCGCCCAAAACGGGCGAGACCCAGGGGCGAGGTTCGATGATGGAACAAGACACTGGACTACCTGAAAGAGAAGACTATGGTCCTCCGGAAGATAGCCAGGAGAAAAGGTAGTGATTCTGATTGGACTGCATACAGAGCGTCTATGAACCACTACAGAGATGCAGTAAGATCAGTCAGAGAGACAAGCTGGAGAAATTACTGTGAAAGCATATGCGAGGGTAAGGAAGCGGCTAGGCTGAGCAGAGTCCTGTCGAAGGACCCTGGTGTGGTCCTGGGCACGCTGAAGAGACCCGATGGCAGTTATGCACAATCGGATGTGGAGACTTTGGAATACCTTATCCAAGTCCACTTCTATAATTTCAGTAGAAATACTGAACAAGATGACGATACAGTCACAGAAAATGACCACTGGATGGGTTACGCTAAACTGGGTGCTAACCAAATGGTAGCAAACCAGATTGTTACACCGGACAGGGTCAGATGGGCCGTAAGGTGATTTGGCGCATTTAAATCACCGGGATCGGATGGAGTCTACCCGGCCTTCCTACAAAGAGCCAGGGACTGTATTGTGGGCCCGATCACAAGAATGGCGAGGGCAAGCATCACTCTGGGCATATCCCAGCAAGATGGCTAGGGACCAGGGTGGTATTTATACCTAAAGCAGGCAAATGTGGTTATACATCCCTGAAGGATTTTAGACCCATCAGCCTGACATTTTTTATTCTCAAGATTATCGAAAGAATGATTGATGGATTCATCAGAGACAACGCCTTGAGAATAAATCAACTCCATAAGGAGCAACATGCATACTGCACCGGAAGATCCACGGAGACGGCTCTATATAGAACCGTATCTGTGATGCGACCTCAGGTGGAGGCTAAAGGGTTTGCCGTAAGTGTCCTTATGGACATCGAAGGAGCCTTTAATCACACGTCACGAAAGGTTATCAAGAAGGCCTTAAATAGGCATGATATCCCTCCGTGCATCACAGAATGGATTGACCACATGTTGGGAAATCGCATTCTGGAAGCAAGCAAAGGGAGCACGACCCTACGAGGGGAAGTAGGGTCAGGGTGCCCACAGGGGGTATCCTGTCCCCGCTCCTATGGTGCCTCGTGATGGACGAGCTCCTAAATAAGCTGAATAGCGTCGGTTGTCTGGCGGTTGGTTACGCTGACGACATAATGCTAATTGCCCGAGGGCCCTTTTTAGATCTCCTTATGGGAGTACTACAGGGTGCCCTTGAAGTAGTCGACGGATGGTGCAGACGGACCGATCTCTCGGTTAACCCAGGGAACGCGAAGGGTTTACCCATACGTCCGGAGGCCAGGAAGGCCCAACTCATTAAAATAAAATAAAATAAATAAATAAATAAATAAATAAATAAAGTCTTATCTTATGATAGCAAAAAAGGAAAAATTTTAATACTACACAAACTATTACAAAGTAACGAGCTTTCTTATCTGACCGTCCTATCAAAACTTAAACTACCCGCATCTTCTACAATGATTCAGGTAATGACGTAAACTTCTGTTTGTCCCTACCTCGATTTCTATCTTTTACATTATTCCTTTATAGTCATTTTCCAAATCTTTCACTTTTCAGACCTGATTCATATACTCGGTCACTCACGCTCGATGTCTTTCTGTCTTTCTTCGTGCATGTATATGTCCTTACTCTAACACATTTCATTTCATCTTTTTCAGCAAAGGCAATTTCATAACAATAGATTTTCCGAGTTTATTTTAAAAAATTTGGTTTTATATATTTATGCAGCCATATAGATAAAATGAAATGTAAAAAATTTTTTAATTTTTAAATACACAACAATGTGACGTCCGGAAGTACGTACGGTGCCATGCGGAAATGTAAACGTCTATTCGATACCGATCACCGTCAGTTTTCATTCAATTTTTTTCGGCCTACGCTTGTACGCGCTGAAGTCAGGGATATACAGGGAAAGTCGCGAAACTTTTCGGTAAGTGCGGTGTGCGTTGCACACACCATTAGATAAGGCCATTTACGAGCAGCTCTATTCCAAACGGTTAGATTTCGATAGGAGACGGACTAATATCTCCTAAGGGTAGTAGTGCCGTGAGTTTTCTAGGACTTCAAACTACTTCTTAGGATATGTGTATCGTGATATAAATGGTCCACAGGGTACGATTTTCCATTAGTCGGAGGTTTATTTTGACTTACTTTTATTCGAGTATTAATACAAGGAGACGATTACAAGTCTCAAAAATACGTTGCGAAAAAACGCTACCGACAGTCTGCTTACCGCAGTTTCGAGGACCCATATATATAGTCCGAGCCCGGCGCCGCTGAAATTTTCCCCGCAAAAAATTACATGATCTTGGGGAGATAAAGGGATGGTTTTTTCATAGCAAAAAATAACCCTTCGTTCATCTCGTACAATTATGATGATTATTTTCGGTTTCTTATGTCTAAACTACTATAGAAATTTCGTACAAGACTTAAACTTAAATTTATTAAGTCAAATACTACGAGGGTAGGTCAATAAGTTTTTAGAAAAAGATAGAAAAACAACTTTTTGGGGTCAATTTTTTTTTATTTTTCAACATAATCTCCTTCACCCGTCACCTTGGAAACGTTTTCAACGTTTCTTAAGGCGGTATCGAAAGTTATGTACAGTGCGCCGCCTGATACATGGCCTAGTTTTATACCTTCATGTACAGAGGGGGAGCAATAGTGATGGTGGCCTCAACCCAGAGGTGAAGAAGTGGCTAGCCAAAATACTGGCCACTCTGGACTTACCCTGGGGGGACCGAAGGTCAAAATGGGGAGTGTGGATCTACTTCAGTACAGACTGAAGGCGGTGGCGTGGATACTGGGTCCCCCGTTGAGCATGTCAACTGTCTTGGAACAGCTGCAGGGGCACATGGCCACCTTAAAGATCAAGACACGGTCGTAGAGGGTCGTCAAAACTCAGGTCGGAGCGGAAGAGTGACCAGCGCGGAGAATAAACATCTCTTTGTGCTAACCATCCCGGAATCACATGCCGGATTTCTGGCGGCTCTTGACTACAGGCCCTGATATCCCATGAGAAGGATCTTTTTTAAACTGAGCTGCCGTGAGAAACAGGCGCCTACGAGTAATACTGAAGACGAGGTTACGATGGAAACAAAAACAGCTCCATCGGGTATCTCATTCCTCCAAATGCATTTGCAGCACTGCAAAGACGCCTCTGCCATTATGCACAGAAGTTCAGCGGGGGTGCACACATGCACATCACTAATCCAAACACCTTGGATAGTGAAGGGCGTGATAAGGGGACTAGGGTTGGGGGTCACGTGTATTAGAGACCCACAGGTGCTAAGGTCTAGAGACGGTATCCTGACAAATGTTTAAATCTTGTGCCGCTGCTCGGACACTTTTCTGAAGACCTAGTGGTGGTCTCTGTGGAGGTAGAGAAGATCGGACAAGTAGTATTTGCATCCGACTAGCTTCCATATGACAGCACTGACAAACCAACTGGGGAAGTCTGGAGACTGGTGGAACATTGTATGATTGCAACCTTCCACTAGTCCTAGGGTGTGATGAAGAAAAAGAATTGTGAAAAGAAGAAGAACCAATCTGGGTGCGGGACCCTAAGCGTAAAGATTGGTATGGATACAAGAGGTCCGTTGAGAATAAATTGAAGAATCTACCCGCTGACATCAGAGACAAGCTAATGCTAGACAGCACCATGAATTCCTTTAGCGATGCCATCAGACGCGCCTTTGAGGAAAACTGTCGCCTTAAACAATCGAAGCCCAAAGTCGAGGTCCCCTGGTGGAATAGGAAACTAGTTTACCTAAAAGAAAAAACCAAGAGTCTTCGTAACACAGCCAGGTGAACAAGTGGATAATCAGCTTGGAATGTTTACAGATCGTCTAGGGACGAATATAGATATACAGTAAGGATGGCCAGAGAGAGAAACTGGAAAAATTACTGTAAAAGCATCTGCGAGGGCAGAGGCGACTAAGTTGAGCAGGATTCTCTCAAAGCATCCTGATGCCATCCTTGGCACATTGAAACACCTCCACCGTAGTTATGCAACATCGAATGAAGAAACATTGAAATATCTTATCCAAGGACACTTTTCTAAATTCTGTAATACAGAAGAAAAGGAGAGCGTAACGAGGGAGTCTGGTCTGGGTATGCTAGACTCGATGCTAACTGGACGCTAACAAACAAGATTGTTACACTTGACAGACTCGGATGGGCCACCAGGTCGTTTGACACATTTAAAGTACCGTGACCAGATGGAGTTTATCCGGCCCTTTTGTAAAGACCCGAGGATACCATCGTTGGTCCGGTGATAAAAATAACTAGAGCAAGTATCACTCTTTGTCATGTCCCAGCTAGGTGGCTAGGCACAAGAGTGGTATTCAAACCTAAAGCAGGCAAATGCGATTATACATGTCCAATAGATTATCGACCTGTTAGCTAGACATCCTACATCCTGAAAACGGTTGAAACGATGATTGACAGATTCATCAGGGACAACGCCTTGGTGAAGAATTACAATCACACATCACGGAAAGTCATCAAAAAGACCATGCATAGGCATGACATTCTCCCATCCATTGTGGAATGGTTGACCATGTGTTGGGAAATCGCGTTCTGGAAATCAGTAAAAGATATACGACCCTACGAGGTGTAGTGGAGTCTGGGTACCCGCAGGGTGACGTCCTATCTCCACTCAAATAGTGACTCGTGGTGAACGACCTTTTGAAACGACTAAATAACATGGGTTGTAAGGCAGTCAACTATGCCGACTATATCATGGTGATCGCCAGAGGACCCTTTCTAGACCCCCTTGTGGGGATCTTACAAGGCACCCTCAATGTGGTGAATAGATGGTGCAGACAGACAGGTCTGACTGTTCATCCAAGGAAGAGTGAAGTTATATTATGCACCAGAAAATACAAATGGAATAGAGAATGCAGTTTCACTAGGAGGGCAACACTAAACCTGCAAGAAACAAATGAAGTACCTAGTTGTTATCATCGACAGTAAGATATCGTGGAAAAAATTACTTGGAATACACAGTTGGCAGGCTGGCGGCTTGCCTGTGGTAGATTAGAATGGCCTTAGGCAGGACGTGGGACTCCGACCAGATACGATGAAGTGGATATATGAACGGTTGTGGGTGTGTTTGTGCGTGTGTAAGAGAATGTATACCTGTATGTATAGTATTTATACGCGCCAACATTAGTGGACCGATTGCCTTCAATATTTCAACACATAATCCCTATACCGTAAGGATTATATAATAGGCTAGTTTTTGCAAATTCAAGAAAAAATGATGGTTAGCAAAAAAAGTAATTAATTTACAACCTCAAGAAAATGTATTATATATATATATATATATATATATATATATATATATATGCATGTGTATACACAATCTGGGTGCGGATTCATTCGCATGCACGTACGCACGCACCCACACATACACACACAATATTATATTTGTCTTCTATTGTAACAGCGTGTTTCCTGTGCGACGAGCAAATAGTCTCGCGCAAATAATATCATATATATTAAGTTAAGTATTGTATTAAGTTAATATTATACATGATGCGACGAGCAAATAGTCTTGCGCAAATAATATTATATATTTATTATTATATTGAACTCGCGAAGTCACGAGCGGCGAGGCGCGGTGAAGGGGGAGCGCCGAGGGCTTCATGGTGCGGCGCGGCGCGGGGGGAAAGCGCAGGCAGTACCGCGAAGACGCGCAAGCGCTCACGGGCCGCAGGCGGCTCGAAGAGCAGCGGCGAGCGAGAATTCGCGAATTGATTCGCGAATTCTCGCGATCAGCGACGGCGCTGCGCAGCTACTAGGCGCGGTACAGTGCGGTAAGGGGAGAGCGAGCGCTGTCTCCCAAATCTCAAATAGAGCCGCACTGATTGCGAATTTTCAGTGTACGAGCGGCCTCGAAACTGGCTGATCGAGAGGGACTTGTCGTCGGCGCGATAGCGGGCGATAAGTCTTAGCACACCTAGGGCGGGACGCGATCACGTAAAATAAAATAAGAAATAAAATTATAATACGCTCACGCGGAGCGCTAATTTTAAGTTAGATATAAATGTAAATATTTTTATAAATCATAAAATACATTTATTTTATGATTTATTGTTTCAGCGGAAACCGGCGCGCGACAAACGACTAAAGAAGTCGAGGCAGCGGCTAGCGCGGCAGCGCTGGAAGAACTTAATTGTTAAACATTTATTTTTTGTTAATTATTTATATATTTTTTTGTTAATATATATCTTAATTAATTTTTCTCTAATAAATTAGAAAGATTTATTTGCGTCCCAAATCCAGCAAAGTCGCGGAAAGTAAACGAAAATAATAAAACAAATCCAATTCGAATTCTGGCGGGTTGAGCGAGAGTAAGAATTGGATTTCGTGGTACGGTTCATAGTCGAACAAACTTGGTGGCATGTTGAGCAACCAAGGGCCTAGGCGTGTTGAGCATAGGCCTAAGTACAGTGCGCACCGTAAATAATTAAAATTAAGAATAAATAAATTTAGCTTGCACAAACGAACCTAGTAGCGTGTTGAGCGACCAGAGGCCGAGGCGGGTTGAGCCGGAGCCGCTCGCTTATGCAAGTAAAACAAATAGAACATAGCCTTTGGTTACAAAATATACTTCTCAATCTCGCTCAACACGCCACAGGAAGACAATATACTCGTCCTATTGATTTTTTATTAGCTTGAGTCTTATTTAATTAAATATACTTTTTACTCTGGCTCAACATGCCAGAGTAAGATAGTATATTTAATAGATTTATTTTTGGATAGGGTTTTCTTTACTTTTTAAAATATTTAACATTGAATCTAACATGTAGGAGAAAATTGATTATTTAAATTTTAAAGAACACAAAATAAAAAAAATTAAAATTACTATGTACAAGAATTTACATAATTTTCGGCATGAGGCATACCACCGTTCATTTTCCCCGCTGCCGATGCTTTAATCTGTGAATGTGCAAAAGAGACAAAGTCATTAGTCTTAACATCTATAAAAGAAATTTATATTTTCTTTCTCTATATTGTAGTCCTCGCTCAGACTTTACATTAAATTTATTATCAAAATTTTCGCGTGCACCGAGTGTGCCTGAGACTTGTCGCCAGCTATCTATCACTGAATTTTATAGCCAGAGTGCTGCTTATTTAAGTTTGAGAGACGAGCGGTACCCCACTCCGAGACCGTTCCTCTCTCACCTCACCGAGCCTAAGAGTTTCCGCGCTCTCTCCTTACCGCGCCGCGCTGCGCCAACAAGAGCATGGTCTAACTGGCCGCGGAGCTCGTGTCAGCTCGTAGAGAGAGAGAGAGAGCATGCGTTCGAGCGCCTTCGCGTTCTCGGTTGTCTCTCTCTCCATGCGTCAAGTGCTTCCTTCGAATTATTTACAATATAACAATTCTAATTTTTGCGCGAGTATTCGCACTTGTCGTACTATACAGCACAATGTAACTTAATTTGAAACGCAAAAGATCCGCCGTTCAAGCCTTACATGTATAAGAATAAGTGTTAAAATTCTTTTTATAAGTATAGTAGCTGGAGAACTGAAAATCTTGGATCTACCTGGCGAGAAATTTTTTGAAGTATTTTTATTTTTAAGAATCCAGATATTAAAATTAATAATATACTTATGAAATTAAGTTTAATGGATTTAAGAAAATAAATTTGATTTAGCCAATTTATATAAATTTTTTTAGACAATTAATGATGTTTTTTAATTAAAAACATATTGTATCAACAAAATCAGTTAATGCATTTAAATATATATTTATTATAATTAAAAATAATTGTTTATATTAAACAAATATTTCGTTCTTTCAATTTCAAGAAATGTATTTATTTAAAATTATCAAATTTTGTTTCAGTGTACTTAAGGTTACAAAAAATATTTCAAACAATAGTTTTCTTATAAAAATATATTTGTTATATTATGCGTTTTATTTATACATTTATTTTTTACAATCAGCATTTTTCGAAAAAAGTGTATTCGAAGGTATCTGTGTTTCGTATAATCGTAAAATTTTTCATGGGATTCCGAGACGGAGCTATTAAATTTTTCTACAAAAATTTTTTTTCGGATTATCTTATAGTCACATCACAAATTTTTTGCCCATCGAATAGATACACTCTGCATACCGGCTCTACACCGGTATGCCTGGCCTGTCCGTCAAGTCGACTCCATGAGGCCAGCTGCTATTTATATATATATCTGGTGGCGAGAGTGGCGCTTTCCAGTGGTTGGGTAACCCAACTACGAAAAGTTGCCGAAAGACTGCATTCATCGATTTGTACATGTGTATTCTTCTATAAGCGTCTATCTTCTTTGGTATTACTTCCGTGAGCAAAAGTCACACTTTCGCCTATATAGTGGTGTACTATGCTACTTTTAACCATAGACTTATATATTAAACCGGGGGCTCTGGAAACAGAGTTGAAGCCTAAACCAGAGTGAGAGCAATACAAGGAGTCGTGTTGTCTCTCTCCTACAAGCGAGGAAGTGGGGAGAAAAGGAAAGTAGGGGAACAGTATCAGTAGAAATATACGCAGCAGAAATATACGTTTCTCCTAACTCTATACCATTTTTATTGTTTATCTGTCTCCCTACTCTTTTCCCGGAGTAAAAGAGAAAGCACGACTCCAGGCCAATCTCTGTCCTTCAATATGTGCTTCAGAGCCTCCGTTTAAGAGTGCTCCATACCTCTGACGGAAGTTAAAATTGATTGAAGCGTCTGATTTTTAATATACTGCGGAAGTTTACGGAACTCGAAGTGTACGAAAAATCCTGTTCTGTTTTATCGATTGTTCCCGTAATAATCAGGGCCGTAGTAGCCTAAGTTAAATATGTAAATTATAAATGATCCATACAAAATTTATATTTTATAATATACTTATGAAATAAGTAGCGGAGTAGCTGATCATTTGTCACAAGAATTTTCTAATATATATATAAATTTACACATATACACGCACAGAGAGAGAGAGAGAGAGAGAGAGAGACAGAGATATGCATATATATGTGTATTAATTTTGATATGGATATGTATTGATATTATTATGTATTAATTTTAATTTATATTGGACTGTAAGACTGATGGAAATATTTATTAAATTATGCATATATATATATACATAGTATGTTTAAGTGTAGAACAAAGCGGAGCGGGATACTAGGAGACGAGCAGCAATAAAGAAGCATCAGCTCGACATCCAGCGTTTGATTGAAATACGCATAAATGTATGCGTACTACACACACACACACACACACACACACACACACACACACACACACGCACACACGCACGCACGCACGCACGCACATTTACATATATAATCTCCATACTCATAATTTCTAACCAAATTACTTACTCAAAAATGTCAAGGGTCGTGGTAGTCGCAAACCATTAATATATATATATATAGTAACTTCATTTTGAGTTTATATCAAAACTTGTTTACCAATGATTTACACAATTTTATACGAAACTTTGGTTTATGGAATGTTACAAAAAAAATGTTAAATAATTAAATGATATTAATTATTTCATTAATGAATAGAATGGTATCTCTTAATTACGAATATTGAAATAAGTCTAAAGATAACAGCGAATAATATTTCCAAATTAATTTTTTTTTGCGAAAATTTAGATACTCAATTATATCTGTTTAAGGTAAACAATTGCAAAATCAATTATACTTAATTTTTAGGATTACAAAATGCAATATGCCATAGACTTTATTATTTTATAATTCTTTCAAGCTGTTAGTTTATGTATTGTATTAAATTATTTTTTATTAAACATATAACATAATAAATTATTATTCTATAAATATTAATTTTTTGCAGAGTATAGTAATTCAAACTTGCATATGAAATAAAATTATTATTTACTAGACAGAAGTAAAAGGACCTAGTTTATACCTTTTTCTTCATTTCTATGACAGTGTTGAAATTTTTCATTCTAAGATTTGTCTATTTTATAACCATAATAGTTCGATTATTTTTAGTTCCTAGTGACTAGATTTCAGCCTACTCAATATTATTAGATGTCTACGAGGTGATGTATAACGCTAATTTTCGATTCTGTTCTGAAAGTTTTGAAAGTATTTTATCAGCTTTTGTTAGTCATTCTTTAATTTGTTTCTAATTTTTCAGTATTCCTGCGAAATTCTACTTTTAATCTATTGCGCAATAAATTAGCCATTATAACTCCTTTTTTCCACACATAAATTTGGAATAATTTTTTAGTACTAGGAATGTAGTCTAAGGCATTTTTCTTCTTGATTTTATAGAAAAACAAGTTGACATTCTTTACACGTATAATTATTAGATAGAAAGAAATTCAATATTTTCATTTTATTGGCTTTATGTATAAATTATTAGTTTTGTTATTGCAATGCTATAATATGTAAGTAGTAAATAAAAATATTAAATTTTTATAGATTTTCGTATTATCTAAATAAATTTGAATTTGTCAGGATTGCCGTGCACTTTTTTATTTACAATTACATTTTTATTGTATTATTTTTTTTTTACAATTGTATCTTATAAATCTGTATTTATAATCTAAAATTGGAATGGTAATCTATAATTTGTGTCGAACAGAACCGTACTTTATTCTATCGGGTAAGGAATATAAAAATGCTAATTATATGGAACATAATGGAACACTAGACTATTCTTTATATAAAATTATGTAATTTCAAAAAATAATCAAATCATTATTTGATATTTATCTAAAATAGATTATTTTATTTGTTGTATTAAATTATTTATAAATTACTTATTCTAAAAAGGCTTATTTTGGAAAATAATAAATTAATAAAAATTATATAATATTTAAAAACAAATTTCAATTGTTTTTATCAATCTATATTAAAAAATTTAAAAAACAAATTCGAATAAAGACTGTGTCATTTGTCTGATGCAGTGTTCCAAATATATATCTAGGGTCTTATATTAAATCCCTTCTGAATTTTGTGACATAATACGATATAGTGTTATCTGAAATTGAATCTATCCTTTTAGCGGAGATACCTGCAGATTACCTAAACTTAGTCGGATGTTTTTGCTGTTTGGACCATAATTTGTTTATATTTTAAATTGTAATAATTTCTGGGCATAGTTTTATGTTTTAATTTTTAGTTAAATTTTTCCTTGTTATTTCTTTTTTAACTTTTAATTAAATTTGTTAACCATTTTTTTAAAATAAATTTTTAACATTTTTTTTATTTATTTATGCTTAATTATTTTTATTTTTTTTAATTATAGGTTAAATAAGATCTTTGGATTAATATTTTAAGAATGGAAGTTGATTTTTCATTATCATTTTTTGTAATGGTTTGTACAATAAATATTGCAATTAAAATTTCAACTTGCAACAGTAAGAATGACAAAAAATTCAATTACAATACGAAAATGATACTATAACTATAAAGAATAAAAAAACTACTAGAGAATTCGACTGTAAATTGATAAAAAATTTTATCGGTCTTACAGTTTTTCTATAATAATATAATATACTAATATAATGAGTATCAGACAATCCTTATTTATAATCACCACTATACAATCTGAAATAGAAATTACAACTAAAAAGTAAAATAAAAATTAATTTAAATAAAAAATAAATAAAAAAGTTAGATTAAGTAAATTTTCAGATCTGATAAAAGAATCATGTATTTCAGTATATGGTCAATAACTGTATTACGGGCATCACGGTCCACGTTCGCGCAAATCGTATCATTGCGCTGGCAGCTGATGTATTCTATCAATTCGTTCAACAACTGTTTTCAAAATCGTGTAAAAAGTAATGGCAACATCGTATTGTATACGATTTGATAGACAGCATGCGAGTGTTTACGATTTTCTAAACGAATGAACCACAAATTCGAACAGAGTCGACCCAACCTCTCGACAAATATCGTACAGCTGATCCGATAATATATATATATATATATATATATATATATATATATATATATATATATATATATATATATCTTGATACAATACTTGGTCATGTATTCTGATGGATTATTCTTTTCTCTCCTATAATGTGAATTATCTCCAGATTTAACTTTTTATGAATTAAAAATGATAGCTAATTAATATTTTATTTCAATAATAATTGTAATTTAATGATTAATTAAATAAACATGTAAACAATAATTAAATAGGAATTATTAATTATTAATGGCAAATTAATATATATATAATTTATATCAATATATATTTCATAAAAGAAGTACAGACAAACTGTTATATGCAGACGAGACATGACGGACACCCAAAATTCAAATAAGTTCAGTTATTTTATATTTCAATGTGCAAATGATAGACAAAAACCTATAATTTAAGGTGCTATTTTTGAAGAAAAAAATTATTAAATAAATTCATTAAAAATGTAAAGTCTCCCACAAAAACAATTAGCTTCCTCTCCCCTTCCTCAGAGTGGGACACGAGGGTATGAAGTATTTATCTTTATATAATAAGATTCTTATATGTAAAGAAAATAGAAATAAGCTAATAGTACAAATATATTAATTTATTACGTATTAATAATTAAACAAATCGTATAATATCTATGGCCTTCTTTATTTTTAATTTTATAGAGCCATTGAAAGTATAAATTAAAAAATAATGATAAATTAAAGTTTTGAAGGGGACGGTTTGACTGTTCGTAAGTGATAATATTAATATTATAGATATAATCTGATGTTAATGCAATCAAGATAGCTATTATTTTAGTTCCAAGGTGTCTAATATGCAAAATAGTGAAAAATTAGAGTGGGAAGAATATATAATTTTTACTTTAAATGAAAAATATAAAATCACCATTTTCTTCTGGGAAAGTCAGCAGAACAGTATAATTGTATATTTAATCGGATTGGATTTTATATAGGGAGCAAGTACAGCTTCTAAATATAATGGCATATTATACTCTACATTATAATTATTTAAATACTATATATATATATGTATATAAATATGTTTTTACAAAAAATATTTATTCCAAAAAAATACAATGTATGAAATAATAAAGAAAACTTTAACCGTATAAATTATTGAAAAGATGCTTATTGAAAAAGATAGTAATTTCTAATATATAAGTGCTATTGTCAAATAGTGTTACTTCGTTAAAAATTATTTTAATATTTGAATCTGTAACAGTTTTCTTACAAAAAGTTTCTATAAAAGCTATTTATTATATAAATTGTATAAATTATACAAACTGCCAATAGCAGTATAATTATGTGTAATATAAGAATAAATTAAAAAATTGCTGTATATAAATAACTATATATTTAAATATTTATAATATAATATATTAATTAAGGAGCTGTACTTGCTCCTTATACAAAAATCAGTACTATAAATACACAATCATAGTCTTCTACATTCCAAAATAATGATGGTTTTATGATATTTTACATTTTAATTAAAAAACTATATATGCTTCGACGTTACTTTTTCTTATCCATACTATCTAATAGGGGTGCATATCGAAGTAACAACTCAAATGCATCAATTGCACGTTATGATCATTCAAAACTCTCATTTCCTCCTAAAATTATGAGTTATTAAAATTGAAGCTAAAAGACTGTTGCAAAAAAAATAAACATGTTTGAAATTTTGGAAATTTCTTATGAGCTTTAGTTGTCGTAAGAAACGATTTATTTAATAAAAAAATTTTAGTATGTATATAAATATTAAATCTGCGTAGGCAATAATAACATTTTTGTCTGCATAAATATTACATATACTTTAGGTTAGGAAAAGAACAATTACTTTCCTATTATATTTTCATAAATATTTATTAGCTCAAGCTCGTACATCTCGTACCGTACCTCTCTATAATCTCAAATTTCCGTATTACATTACTATGTTTGCAATGTGTTTGTATGTATATATGTATGTATGTATGCGTGTGTATTTATGTGCATATATATATTTTTTTCTGCACCAGGCTTCATAATTCTTTATTTGATTTGTACGGCATTGAATATTTTCTTCAGCACCACCTATTCAAAAAATCAGAAATTAAAGTTCTCACCTTTTTATCTACAGAATTGACAACTTGCATTATAACCATAATAAAATCGTATATTTCGTTTTACTCCTTCAATTCTATGAATAGAAAGATGAAACAAAGTTCATTCGATTAATTATTCAATTCTACACCCGGGGCTATCCAAGTTTGATCTGTACTATACGTATAAAATTTATAATATTTATTGTTATTTGATGTTACTGCAAAGCAGCGATATGTATAGTGCAGCCCACATTTAAATAGACATCTTATTTTTTAAACTAACTTTGAAACGTATTATGAAAACAGTAAGGGATACCCTCGATTGTAGAATTTTTCAAAGATTCGTATAAAATTTGTTTCAACATTGTAAAACGTAAAATGAGGACGCAAAACGAAATCTACGATTTACACATTTTCATTTACGTTTTAATAGTTCATCGTGGCGCTGGGATCGCGGTATGGAGCACTCTTAAGCGCGCGATCTAATAGATAAGTCTATGCTTTTAACCGTACAATCGAACAAAACAATATCCGACCGACATTATGTCATGTATATGTCATGTGAGGTCATGTATCAAAATAAAATCTAAATAATCTAAACTATGGTCAAAACAAAGTCACTTAACCTAAATCACATTAACAAGCAGAATCTTTAGTGTTAAATTATTAAAAATTGAAAAATAAGAATGTTAAAACATGAAAAATTTATTTGCAGTAATCAACGAACTTATGAAGAAAATAAAAATGTTTCTAGTATATTACAATTAAATTCATAATTTCCTCTTATATGTGATGTCACAAATGATATTGAGTTAGTAATAGATAGCAAGAACTAGAGCGCTATCTAATTATACTTCTACATTCTACCTGATTTTACACATGTATATAAAGTTTGGCCTGTCATAATAATCTCTACAAAATGATAATATATAATAAAAGATAAATATTCTTTGTAAACACATGCAGTGGCATATAAAACTCTATAAGCAAAGTCAAGTTATTCTATTAAGTTTAACATATGATATTAATTTTATTTGTGAAGTGAAGCGTTATATTTTTATTTTGTGAACATGGGTAAGCATGAAGTTGGAACACCAAAATATATTGCAAATAAAATAAAGGCAAAGGGCTTGCAAAAATTGAGATGGTACTGTCAAATGTGTCAAAAGCAATGTCGAGACGAGAATGGTTTCAAATGCCATACTATGTCAGAATCTCACCACAGACAATTACTACTATTTGCTGACAATGCAAACAAATACATGGACCAATTTTCCAAAGAGTTTTCTTATGGGTATTTGCATCTTCTCAAACGTCAGTTTGGAACAAAGCGAGTTCCAGCTAATAGAGTTTATCAAGAATATATTGCTGACAGAAATCATGTACATATGAATGCGACAATGTGGCTTACACTAACAGCATATGTAAAATGGTTAGGTAGAACTGGACAATGTGTTGTTGATGAAACAGAGAAAGGCTGGTTTATAACATACATAGATAGAGATCCAGAAACAATAGCTGCGCAAGAAAAAAAAGAAAAAAAAGAAAAAATGGATAAAGATGATCAAGAAAGAATGATGCATTTCATTGAAAAACAAGTTAAGAAAGGACAATGCAAAGATGATTCAGTAGATGAATTTAAACAACCTCTTGAAAGACCAGAAGATGATGTACCTCTTACCCTCAATATCAAACTAAAGCCTAAAAATATATTGCCTGTACAACCACTCTTAACAATAAAAAAAAGTATTAAAAAAAATGAAGTAATAATAAAAAAAGAAATTACTGATGGAGAACAAGCTTCAAAAATTTATGATGGTAAAAACAAAATTTTAAAACGTAACAATACAGAAAGACAAGAATCATCAAAAAAATTAAAACCAGAAATTGATTGTGAAAGTGAGTCTCTCAAAACCCAGGGTTGGTTAAGAGTTGGATTATCGGTAAAAATTGTTAGTAAATCTCTTGGAGAAAAATATTTCAAGGCCAAAGGAACTATTGAAGAATTAATTAACTCGAGCAATTTTATTGGCAAAGTGAAATTGAATTCTCCTGAAGAAGTAGAAGGACATGTAATTAAAATAGATCAGGAACACCTTGAGACTGTTATTCCTTCAATTGGCAGAGAAGTAATGATTCTTTGGGGAAAATATAATGGTCAGTTAGCTAGTATAGAGAAAGTTCGAATAGACGATTTTTGTGTAGATGTTCAACTGAAAAATAAAAAGAAAATTTTAAAAGGAATTCCTTACGAACAAATCTGCAAGTATATTCGTTGATATTATAAACATAATTGTGTAAAAGTGATGTAAAAATTAATTTTGTTATATATTGCATTAAGTAAATAAATAAATTATTTTATTTACTTATGTTTTTAGAAATAGAAAAAGTATGTCACGCTAGTATTTCAATTTAATTAGATATTTAAAAATGTCTGAAATTAAAACTTTGTCTTGAAACTATAAAAAATAATGTAATAAACATTTATGCTTTATATTTAATAAAGAAATTTTTCATAAAAAATATATGTATTATGTTATAAAAACTGTATTTCAAAAACATTTCTGATAATGTTGATTATTTAACATTCTTATTTGCTTTTATATATATATATATTTTTTTCTGTTATTTAACATCACACTATACTTCCAAATACCATAGACGTAGGTCTACGATATGTCTGTAAACAAAGCCCATGTAAATTATTATGGTGGTGCTTGTGTTAATTGGCTGAGCCAGAATTTGAGCTCAGATCACCAAGATACTAGTCCATAGCTCTCATGAGCAAGTCATTGTATATTTTATTATTTTCTATTTTGTGTATAATAGAATATAATGCACTAGATTTATAAATGATATATATTTATTTCTCTCACTCTGTGTTTATATATACGAGCATATATGCCTATATTTTAATATTCATTATTGTCTAACAATTCATTTTTATCCAATAAATCATTAAAATCATATGGGGAACGAAACTTTTCATCAAATAACATGATTTTGCGTCCATTAGCATTAAATGTTACAGCTAAAAAAGGAAATAGCGAATTCTTCTTAACATATTTCAGACTTCGATTTGGGAAATCATAAAACTCACATGTAAAAGGCATTTTTCCAATGTAAATTGCTCTACACATTTTTGTCTTTTCATTTTTATATATTCTAATTGCATAACGTTGACGCAGTAATGCGGTTAGTATAATCATTCCTATACTACAAAATACTAATAATAGAGGTTCATAGACATGTTTAAATAGTGGTATTTTACCCAGCCAAATTGTTTCATTTGTTCTGTTATAAATATAATGTATAGATACTGCTACAGTAAAACAAGTTGTTAAATTCAATGTATGATATAAAAAAGTACTAAGTTTGTATTCTTTATGTCTGTATATTAAAGTAAAATCATGAGGTATTCTATCTTTTTGTTTTAATAACATTTCCATTTTTTCTGAGACTTTCATGTATTTTCGGCATATTATTTTTGAAAGAAATTGGATCTGTACTTTGTTTCCAGAACATTTTAGTATGTTGAGCATTTCCTTTCTATATTATATATTCCTCTATATATTCCTAAAATTAAAAATTAATTTATATATTTAAAATATATTTTCATTAATGAGCTGTAAATATATTAAAAAAGAAACATTTCAACTACCCCTTAAAAATTATTTTAAAATTGCGATTAAAATTTTATTTTAACAAATAAAAACGAAAGATTAAATTAAATTTTAATTAACTTTAGACTATGACGCATTACGCAAATTTGATTTAAAATATTGATTTCAATATCATAATTTAATATAGAAACTTAATATACGTAAAACACGATATAATTAAAATAATTTTAATATTTTTATAACAGGAAATATTATTTTGACTAACCTCAAAATGCTTAATATATTGTTTTTCCTTTCTTATTTTATGCTGGTTTAGGTATTAGCGGATTAGGTATTGAACCTATTTTAGAACCAATATTGAGTCATAGGTATAAAAAAATTACACAAGTTTATCTCATGATTCATGAAATTTTCTTATTTTTCGTGTTTTTTCAAACTATCAAATATGGAGGGTAGAGAGGAGTGGAATCTTGGCTAAAATCATGTCAAATTACACGGCAGCACTTCGGGATAGAATTGACCGCAAGACGGCGACACCATATGAGGTTGCTCGATCAAATGCATGTATTTGAAGAAAAGAGAGTGGGAGTATGTAGTGAGCGTGGAGAGAGGGGAAAGTCAAATCTGTTTAGAAGAAAGAAAGATAAAGCAGGTTAAGAGTGCTGCATACCCCGATCAAAGCGCCACACTGAACTACCAGAATGTTCATGAAAACACACACACACACACACACACACACACACACCACACACAAGACGGGTTCCGCTTATCAAAAATCATAATAAAGCTACATCCCTGAAAAGTTGGTAGTGCAGAACATTCTGTTTAGTTTAGGAAACTACCGCAATTGATTTCTCTAGTAGTCGCTGCGATCGATTCGGATTTCCGTCAGAGGTATCCAACACTCTTAAGGCCAATTCTGTCCCGAAGTCCTGTCGTGTGTAATTGGACATGATTTTAGCGGAATTTTCACTCCTTCGCTCTACCCTCCCTTCTTCATAGTCAGAGGTGTGAAGCGATACTGCCAACTCGGACATGCGTATTATAGGCTTTACCCCTCCACGCGCTGATTGACTAAAACTCGCGCTATATAAGTTATATGATTTATTTAGCGAGATATCCGTAAACCTGATCGTGAGTCGTTGGCACGATCTCCGCGCCGACGGAGTCTGGCACGGAGTTAATTTATATCTAGTGAACATAGATATATCAAAACCGACAATTGGTTACCCCACGTGTGCGAACAAAAGGTTAATTCTACGTACCTTTCTTTCTTGTTTGAGAAAGAACACCGTGCAGAAGCTACAGTGAATCATCCGCGTAAAGAAAAGAAAAAATATAACCGTGTCCGCGCAACGTGTAATTAGTGCGCCACGTGTGTTTAAGATTTTCTCTTGCGAAAAATTCACATGTGCACAAACCAGTGTATGTGCGCCATGTGCTAATCGCGAAGAAAATAAATAAAATTATTTCGATAATTTCGTCTAAAAAAGTTCAGATTTAGAAAGTTTTTACTGAAAAGTTAATAGCCAAAAATCCGCCCGGTTCACCAATTACGTGAAAACTGAAGTAACAGGTTGGTTTAACGTATTTGAGATAATGCTGGCCGCTAAAGGCATCCCATCGGATATTGTGAAATTTGAAATACTCACAAACCATCTGCCCAGCGACCTTATACGCGTGATGCCTGATCTCTTTCACGAACTCCCAGCGGACATGATGTACTATACGTTAAAAATCGAATTGCTTAACCAACACACGGTCTCAGAGAGACAGAAACTAGAGAAGCTCTTTTGCAGTCTAGAGATGGTCAATCGGAAGCTCAGCGTATTTCTGCAAGAAATGATACAACATGCGGGCAGTCGGATTCCACCCGACGAAGTTACCGATGTATGGTGGTCCGGTCTACCGAAGTATATTCGTTATGCAACTATAAATGACAATAACCAAGAAGCTCTGAGACACGCTAACAAAGTGTTTGAGGTAATGATGGAGGACGAATACCTTCCAGAAGAACGTACGTCAAGCGAATCGACATCAGTCGCAAAAGCCATTGAGCAGCTTCGATACGAGATTCGTCGCATACAAATAGGCGCGAAAAAACCTCCAGCACTAACTACAGTCTCCGAAAACCGTTAGTTGCAGCACGCTACGACAACAGTCCCTTTGCGCCGGTGTTGCAAAACCATTTCAAAGTTATAGGCGCCGAACAGGAGTCCATTTTCTTTGACAGAGGTGTATACCACCACATAAAAACCGATGGACGCCCACTGAGTCAGCCAGCACGGCGACTCAGCCCGAAAAAGCTCGTGGTCGCGAAAGAACAGTTCAACAAAATGCTCAAGAAAGGTCTAATTAGACCCTACAAAAGCGCGTGGGCTAGTCCCATGCATATGATCCAAAAAAAGGACAAATCATGGAGAATTTATGGTGATTATAGGCGGGTTAACACGGTAACTATTCCAGATAAATATCCCGTGCCCCACCTAGAAGACTTCCCCAACTTCTGAAACGGTAAAACGGTTTTCAAAATTAGATTGACAAAAGCGTTCTACCAAAATCCCATTCCGGAAGAGAATCGAGACAAAAGAGCTGTTATAACGCCGTTCGGCCTTTTTAAATGGAACGTTATGGCGTTCGGCTTCAGAAATACAGTCCAAACGTTTCAACTATATATAGACAGCGCACTCAGATTTCTGCGTTCAGCCTTCATTTACATCGATGACATACTTATTGCCTCGAACGATACTGTCAGTCACAAGCGCAATCTCGATCTAGTCCTACAAAGATTAGACAAATATCACCTCCGTTTAATCAAGGAAAAGTACGAAGTAGGAAAAGAGCAGTTAGAATTCCTCGGTCACACCATAAATGCCGCCGGATTTAAACCCACAATGGACAAGCTCGCGGCGATCAGAGAATTCCCGCGCCCCAAAACCCCCACGGAACTACGACTTTTCCTGGGGATGATAAATTTCTACCGCAGATCAATTGCACACGTAGCAGAGACGCAGGAGCCATTAACTAAATACTTGATTGGCGCAAAAAAGAAAGATTCCCGTCCGATCAAGTGGAATCAAGAAGGCTGTGAAGCATTTAATAAGTGCAAAGACGCTATCTGCAATGCTGCAGAACTTGGTTATTCAAGCGAAAAAGCGGCGATCCGTCTAGTAACGGACGCATCCGACATTGCTATGGATGCAGCCCTTGAGTAAAAGATTCACGACACAGATAGGAGACCTGTAGATTTCTTTAGTAAAAAGTTCAATACCGCCTAATGCAAATACTCCGCTTATGATAGAGAACTTACAGTAATTTACTATGCTGTACGCAAATTTTACTATTACTTGGAAGGTCGACACTTCGATGTAGTCACCGACTATAAGCCGTTAGTGCACGCGCTCGCACCGAGTCAGGATAAAGCTCCCGCTATCCGATGTAGGCAACTGATTTATTTATCACAATTTGATCTCAACATCACGCACATACCAGGGTCAGAGAACCCGGTCGTAGACGCGCTATCTAGAATAAACACTTTCCGTTCTCCCAATATGTTTGACTGGGACTACGCAATAAACGCGACGGACGCGCAATGCGCTAGCGTTAGATTAAATCTTGAAAATTTTCGGATACGTGCATTATTCGATGCCAAAAATCTCACCCAATAACAAAACGTCGTCCCTGAGTTGGTGAGGATCTTGTGCTACCGCAATCCCTCACTCAAATTGAAACAGTTACCTTTTCAACGATAACGATCCCATACCGTTTTATTGAGACATTCAGAGCAACACGATCCGTCCTTATGTACCGTAAAGTCTGCAGGAAAAGTTAATTTCGCTTTTCCACGGTAGCTCTCATCCCAGCGCCACGGTCATAGACCGGCTCATAAGACAATAATATGTCTGACCGGATATAAGCAAGGATATTATCAGCTGGTACAAACGATGCATCGAATTCCAGGGGTCCAAGGTGACTCGTCACAATAAAATCGTACCGAGCCATTTCGTTGCTCCGGACGGCCGGTTCAAGCATGTCCACATCAACATTGTCGGACCTCTGCTAAAAGCGAACGGGTACGCCTACATGATCTGAATGATCGATAGATACACCCGGTGGCCCGAGATCATGCCGATGCGAGATATGTGCGCACGCACGGTGGCATCTACATTTTACGAAACTTAGATAGCCAGATTTGGATCACCAATGAGAGTGACCGCCGATCAAAGAACTCATTTCAAGTCCAAACTTTTTAAAGAATTGCTCGAATTCGTCGGCTGCGAAACAATTCGCACGACAGCATACCACCCTGCAGCTAACATCATGGTGGAGGGTTGGCACCGGGACCTCAAGGCAACACTCATGTGCCATGGAGATAACCCCGAGTGGCCACGCCTTCTACCCGCGGTCTTCCTGGGATTAAGATCACGAGTCACAGAAAGCTCAGGAGCAAGCTCAGCCGAATATTTGTACGGCATACACTTGCGTATTCCTAGAGCTTTTTACACGCATGAAAACATTGAACACAACGATGGTGTTTTCCTGAGAGAGCTCAAGGTACGCGAGGTTAAACCGGTACCGGAAGAACATAAGAATAAACCAAAGGCATTTATCTTTAAGGATATATATGAGTGCACCCACGACTTCTTACAACGTGGGGCTAAACGCACTCAGATACACCGCCTCTATTCAGGGCCCCATCGAGTAATAGACCGTAGCCACGGTGGCAAAACGTTAGTTATAGAAATGAACGGGATAAATAGGACGGTTAGCATAGAGCGCGTTAAGCCAGAGTTTTTCACGGAAAGCGATAACACAGTCTACAGTGAGAACCGGAATACCTCCGCACGCGACTTACGCGATCCTATCGAGAAAGAAATAGAGAGACAGGAAAAACGGCCCTAGATGCCTCTGCGCGACATAGGGCTGCCGAAATCTGAGAGTCTCTCAATCTATTCCGGCGACATCGATAGGGAAAACTCTTTCGTACACATAGTAAACACGGCAGGCGCTAAAAACTTTGACTCCGCGAGCGGACATTCGTGTTCATCTTTGATCAACCCGGATGATAGGCGCCCCACTGACTACCCTGGTTCAGGCTCGGATATGAGTACGACGATTTATCAATCCCGGAAATACCGCGACAAATCTTAGTATTGAACGAACCGCCTGCCACGATCGAAAGACGCACTAAGCACCGACCGAATATACTTAGAAAAGACACATTGAAGCAATCACGCAGCATAGCACTTCATAGGTCCTTGCAATTAGCAAGGATCAACCTAACGGCAGTGAATATAGCACCCACAATTCTGACGATGCTGTCAAACATCTACAACACGACGGAATTGTTTGTCCCTCGGACAAACTCGCGATATTCTAGACCGCTTTCTAGAAATAAAAGAATTGCTGAGTCTAAGTATCCGCGAAAACAATTATTTCAGGGGAGCTTTCTGAAGAATATGCTACACGAAATCCCTCACTACCCTGAAATTAGTAAATTGCAAACGTTTCATAATTCGATCGGTTACCTTCTCGTCGTTGTAAACTCCAAATTTAAACGATTACAGATAAAAGATTGCACACGCATCTGCAGATAGACGCATATTAGCATCGTACTATAAACCGTCTTCTCCGAGCGAAATGTTCTCGCGAAAGCGGAGTTCAGCTACTCCGTGAACCTCCAGGACGACATAGTGTATTATACGCTTCCGTTGATCACGGGATCATCAAATATACGAGAACTTATTGAAACCTAGCCAGGGATAATCCTCCTCGACATTCGTGGCACCAGCTCACCGCAACAACTCTCCCTACGAGAGCTCAAGGATGTCCAGGAGGTCACCATTGCTACTATCGAGGAATTAACTAGCTACTTCTCGACGTTTCAACCTCAGGAATAACGGAAATAAACATCATAAACATACTCGGGAAATAAAGACAAAAGAAATAGATCACCAGATGATCTACAATCTACTGCGTTATAGCAATAGATTCTGTCTTAGATTAGAGAATTTTAAATTAAACCTGTCCCTCTTTATTATTTGAAAATTAGAAGCGAAAAGCACATCGGTAATTATTATCAACAAATTTATAATTATACAACGCGAAAAGAATAGTTTAAGTTGATACACGAATCACAGATCATTGAAAATAAAGAACCACCTCTCCTATATTTTTTGTAAGAAGCTACAGCGACAAAAAATCAAAAAAGGGGGGAGTAGGGGTTAACCCACGCATATACCACGCTTAATAATGTAAATCGACACAAAAGCGCATCGTAGCGAGTTGTTGAAGCCGCCACATGTCGACGGCAGTTGAGTATAGACTCTGCAGTCATACACGTGTCATGGTGTACGCTACAGTACCAATAAAGGAAATTATTACTTTTAAAAAACAGAGTCTTTATTAAATTCCGCCCCGTTTTAGCGAGATATCCGGAGTTCTGATCGTGAGATGTCGGCACGATCGCCAAGCCCACAGAATCCGGCACGGAGTTAATTTATATCTAGTGAACATAGATATATCAAAACCGACAGCAAGGTTTTTAAAAAAAATTATTGATGCTATAAATTATAATGAATAATAAAATTTATTATTTTTAATAATAATATTTGTATTATTATCAGGTATGTGAATAAGTCTTTCCCGTTTTTTTTCAAATTTTGAGCCTTTATTGTGAAAAAATGGTTACAAATGAATTATTGAAAGTATTGGCCATCGCTAGCTACAACTTTTTCCCATCTTTCTGGCAACATACGAATCCCGTTGCGAAAAAATTCAACCGGTTTGGCCTCTATCCAGTCATCCACCCATTTTTTGGCTTCCTCGTAGGAATCGAAGTGCTGGTCAGCCAGGCCATGCGTCATCGATCTGAAGAGATGGTAATCAGACGGAGCAACGTCTGGACTATACGGCGGGTGGGGTTTCTAAGTATGTTTTCACCGGCGGTGCAACATGTGGGCGAGCATTGTCATGTTGCAAAATAACTTTGTCGTGCCAGTCGGAGTATTGTGGCCGTTTTTCTCGCAGTGCGCGGCTCAAACGCATCAATTGTCGTCGATAGACCTCGCCTGTGATCCTTTCATTCGGTTTCAGAAGCTCATAGTAAACCACACCTAGCTGGTCCCACCATATACAGAGCATGAGCTTCGCGCCATGAATATTTGGCTTGGCCGTCGATGATGATGCATGGCCGGGTAGTCCCCATGATTTTCTTCGCTTCGGATTATCGTAACGTATCCACTTTTCATCGCCAGTCACGATACGATGCAGAAAACCCTTTCTTTTATGTCGCTGAAGCAGCTGTTCGCAAGTGAAAAAACGCCGTTCGACGTCTCTCAGCTTCAGTTCGTACGGCACCCAATTTCCTTGCTTTTGGATCATTCCCATGGCTTTCAAACGCTTGGAAATGGTTGTTCGGTCAACTCCCAATGCTTCAGCAAGTTCTTCTTACGTTTGACAAGAATCTTCATCAAGCAAAGTCGCCAATTCTCGATCTTCAAAGATTTGCGGCCGCCCGGAACGCTCCTTGTCTTCCACGTCGAAATCACCGCTTTTGAAGCGTCGAAACCATCCGCGAACACTTGAATCATCGACACAACCTTCTCCATAAGCCTCCTGAAGCAATCGATGCGTCTCGGCAGCAGATTTCTTCAAATTGAACCAATAAAGTGAAACTTCCCGCAAATGACGTCGACTCGGCTCAAATTTCGACATTTTCACGATATCAAAAATTTATGATGCGAAAAAATTTTAACTAATGTGTTAGTATGGAATTGTTGACATATGAATAAGCTTTGATTATGACATATGTAACCATTGAATACTCGCACAGTATTGGTGGCGCCATCTCATACAAAAAACGGGAAAGACTTATTCACACTCCTAATATATTATTATTAAAAATATTATTTAGTATAATCATAAATATTAATAATAATTTTAAAATAGAATATTGATATTAATTAATAGTAATATTAATAATGATAATATTTAATCATTATTATAATAGTTAATAATAATATTAATCATAATATTCATAATTAATAATAATTTTAATAATTAGTAATCTTAATTAATGAATTTTTAGTAGTGGACATGGTACAAAATATTAGGTTGTCAAATATCTCCCTTCCGATTTTTTTGCTCTTCATTCAATGCTTTATAAAAAGTGTTACAGTGGTCGGATTTACCGTTTTCTTCGGTAATTTGTTTCCATCTAGACGGCAACTTTACAATACCCCTCTCGTAGAAACCTCTCTCTTTATTTGCGAAGAACTAGGACAGCCACTTTTCAAACCTCTTTTGAGTCCAACTTTACACCACTAAGGGCGTTTGACATCGACACCAACAGGTGGTAATCACTTGGCGCTATGTCCGGGCTATATGGTGGATGCGATAAAATCTCCTATCCGAACTCTCGTAGCTTCTGACGAGTCATCAACGAAGTATGTGGTCTAACGTTGTCCTGGTGGAATACTACACCCTTCCTGTTGGCCAATTGTGGACACTTCTGGTCGATAGCGTGCTTCAAGCAGTCTAGTTTTTCACAGTACATGGTAGAATTAAGCGTTTGGCCGTAAGGGACAGGTCATAGTGGATGATTCCCTTTCAATGCCACCAAACACATATCAAAAGCTTCCTGGCCGTCCATCCCGGCTTGGCCACTGTTTGGGACGATCCTCCGGCTTTGGACCACGACCGTGTTCGCTTGATATTGTCGCATATGATCCATTTTTCGTCGCCAGTCAGCACCCGCTTCAAAAATGGATCGAGTTCGTTCCGTTTCAGTAGCACATCACAGGCTTTGATTCTGCCCAAAAGGTTTTTTTTGCGTCAAATCAAGCGGCACCCAAACATCAAACTTTTTTTTGTATCCAGCATTCAGCAGATGGTTTAAAATGGATTGGCGACTAACTCTCATCTCCTGGGCGATGTCATGAGATGCGACATGCCGGTCTAACTCGATAAATTCCATGATTTGATCGGTATTCGTTGTCACAGGTCTTCCGCCGACTGGCTTATCCATGGTGTCGTTTTCACCGGCTCTGAATCATCAAAACCATTCCTCTGCAGTTCGAAGTGATAGCGTGCCACCCCCCCCCCCAAAACACCATAAATCTCACGGAACGTTTCTCTAGTGGATTTGCCTTTGAGAAAGGAAAACTTTAAAATATTGCGAAGTTCGGGGTCGTTAATGTTTTCTTGTTTTTTTTTTTTTTTTTTTTTTTTGTAACGATTTTATTCCTAGTAGTATATATGCATCTCATACAATTCCTTCCTAAGGGAGCTCGATCATTGATCGAGATTTTATACTTATGCAGTCAAAACTGAATTGAAAAAGTTCTGCTTTTTTCGTTAATCAAAATACTCTTTCAATTCCAACTTTTGAAGTAAACATTAAGGAATATTTTATACGATCATGAATAAAACAGGAATTTTATCTTATGAAAGTATAGAATTTTTTAGATTGGTCATTTTGAAAAACAGTTATCGCGATCGAGCTCTTTGCATTTCTGATAATGAACAGGAAGAAGGCATAATAAATTAATAATAATATGTAAGTTCGAAATGATTAGCAGGTTTCTAATTAAAGAAAGATCAAATGTAAATTAATGTGATAAAATTTATCTTTTTTTTTTTAATTGAAAGATATCAGTGTCCATGTATTGGAATAGTAATGGAGTAAATGTATTGGAGTAGTAATGGAGTCAGTAAAAAGTGGAACAATCTTTCCAGTACTACAAGCGGACCAAATAAATGTGAATTTTTTTCTTTTCAAGAAAACACTATACAGAGAGACGAATTTATTTTTTATGTCACAATAATTAAGTATTAAGTATATACTGCGTACTTATAAATTGAAATACAAAATAATATCATTGGCAAAATTTGCGAAGTTACAAAGAAACCTGTATACTGGAGAAACAATTCGTGTACATCTTAGTAACTGGTATTGTTAAACTATTATTGTGTTTAAAACTGTACATATGACTGTTTATTTCCTAAAATTAAAATAATAAAATGATCTTTGTTTAATGGATGAAAGATCATATAATCATTGAATTACTACCGCGTCGTCGCAAATTAAAAAAAATATAAACAAGGGCCACGCAAGGATTCATTGTAACAAATAATATTCCTTTATGTATATAAAATTTATGAAATGTTTTTATATACACAAAACTTTATTACTAATTTGCATAATATAAGCCATAAATCAATAATACAAATATTGAATGTTAGTGAATACAATAGTTTCAATGTAGATATCATAGTATCTTAATTAAATGAATGCATGATAAAATTTATTTTCTTACTTTTAAGAAAGGTCAGAATTTCTTTTTTCATGTACTTGATATATTTACTTATAATATAAAAATTCAATGAAAATAAGAATCTTGAAGTTTATTTAACTAATTCCTTGTAAAAATTTGCATTACACGAGCTTTTGATGAACATTGCATATATACCATGCCTAGAATTTTTACTTTTAAATTTAATAGTATGACTCTTATGAGATACAGTGTAAAATATTAATATTATTTTTTTAATTTATAATAATTTCGAGATATAAAAAATAGATTTATATAATAGAAAATCTACAGTTAATAAATTAAAGCTAAGTTTTTTTCCTTTGAAATAACAACTCATTCACAAAATTATAATTTCGTTCTTTTCAAATGATATTTACATATTAATTAAAATATTTTAAGATTGTAAAATAAATTTTATTACTTTTTTATTTATATATTTTACTTACATCATTTTTAAAAGTTAATTTTTTGCAAAAATATTCAATTTGATATGTATAAAAATAAAACATGATTCAAATATTAGCATAAGTAATTATTTACAACAAAATTTATTTCATAAATTATTTTTGATAGCTTGATCGAGTCACTTTTATTATCGCTTAATTTAGCTTTTTTCTAAATATTTTTAATATAATATTCAATTAATTTGTAAGAATGTATAAATTAAATTTTAAAATTAATTAAATAAATAATTAATATGCACGTTGTAGTCTTGAACAAGACTTTACACTACGAGAAGTAACAAATCACGCTAAAGCTGTGATTTCCAGTTTACAGTGATTACACGCGTGTACATGAGGAAAACTAAAATCTGATATGGTGCTTCGCTATCCTGAGCTAATCGAGGAGTCACAAAAGGTTTCGATGTTTCCATTTGTTTTTTGGATCGCTGAATCGAAATTTCAAAGATACAAAATAAGCCAATTACGATCCCTCTGAGATATGGTCGATCTATGGATAAAAATGATCATTTATTATTATTGGAAACATCAAAAATGCATTATGCAACTTAATTATTTTCGAAAAAATTTTTTGTAAAATTTATATTTGCAGAAAAAATTACAGCGGAAATTCATCAGATTTGATAACGAACTTCAAAGTTTGATTCAGGTCAAAATTCAATTGATTTGGGTTTAAGCTATCGGTAGAGTTTTTGGACTCAGTTCCAGAGTCGATTATATTGTTTTGTACAACAAATCAAAAACTTTCAATTGCCTCTGACTAAGGGGCAACTGCAATTTTTTCCCATAATGTCCAGTTAAATAACATCAAATCAACCAAAAGTACTTCATGCAAAAGCCGCTCAACAGATAAATACTCCTAATAAGGAACAAGCAATTGTATTAGATTCAGTCGAAGGGCTCTCTGTACAGAATTATTTACTTGTAATAACAACAGTGGTGTAGAAAAATGATATTCGATACATTTTTAAAATATCCCACGGTCGTGTATGTGTATACGTCAGCACTAAAGAAATTTCAGATAATTTAACAGATAAACATACGAAGATAAAAATCGGTGATAAAAGTAAACGAGTAAAAGTAAAAAATCACAAAATAAAAGAGTTATTCTTTCGAATGTTCGCCCTATTATTTCCTTGGCGGTCACAGAAGAAGAGTTAATGAAATATAACATTAAGCCAACGTCTCAAATTACGTATATTCGAGCAGCTGCTAGTCTTCCTGGAGTTTTACACCTACTGAGTTTTTAAAGACAAAGTTTCATATCTCACTCAAGAAGAAGAAAAATAATATCAGTTTGTATACCGATAAATTATGATGAAACAAATTATTAAGTATATCTATCTTCGGAAAAATGAATATGCTTTAACCGCAAGCAAGAAGGGCATCTTGCAAAACACTGAAAAAATCTAGAAAATAATGTACATAAATCTAGAAACTTCTACAAGTACACAACCTCTTGAAAAATAAAGACTACTTGACTTAAGAAACCTATACTGAAATTCAAGAAACATCAGATACAAAAATGAATACAGAATCTTTTACATTTACGCGTCCGCGATCCAGTACAACAAAATCGTCAATTATTCGCGAGTGTGAAGAAACTGAACAATTACAGAACAAATAAAAATTAAAGAAAACGAAGAAATTAACGAGATAATTTCAAATTTAGAACCAGCGCGAGAAATAATAATATCTAATTCAAAGAAATATCCGATCGACTTTAATAATTCGCAAAATTTATGAACGAAACACGTGTACAACATTAACAACAATAACAATAACAGCATTATGGAAATAGTTCAAATCTACACGCAAAATATGACACTGCTACCTCACTAGAATAAAGAAATTCTTCGCTAGACAACCTTCTGCAGAATTACTCACTGAAAATTCTGAAATAAGTTCTTCAGAATAAAATTTTTATAAATTAATATAATTAAATAAATAAATAAACAATAGACAAGAAATTGTTAAGAATATTATATTGAAGTGCCAGAAGCCTTAATCAACGTAAACATAAAGTTCGATTAATTTTCTCAACAATGAAAATCATTGCTTACTCAGTTTTACTAAGCATACCTTGTAAGAAAGTAAAATATAAAACTGATAATTGAAATCCTATACCATGATGGAACGCTTAATGTAATCAAATAAAATATCTTAGAACTGATAATTTAAAAAAATGTAATCAAAGCGATGATTACAGGATTTAATTTCATACAAAAAAAAAATTGTCGCTATAGCAAAAAAGACCTTTAAAAAATGTAAAAAAGATTACTTCAAGAAGTTTGCAGAGTCAATAAGTTCCTCTAAAGAAAACATTAACTATGTATGGACGAAATCTAAAATATTAAAAAACAAATGGATGAAAATAATACCTAATCATTCGCCATAAAATCATCAAAATTATGAAAAAATAACAACTGCATTGAAAAACATAAGCTCTTCATGGGTTTGCATAAATCCATTGTATATGCCGTCCTACATTGAGAATGATTTTTTCGATACATCGTTCGACTACGAAGAGTTTAATTCGTCCCTCATTTAAAAAATGACACCTTCTCCAGGCCTAGACAGAATAGATAACAAAATTCTTAAAAAAAAATTGCAATTAAATATCAACTTCTCCTTCTTAACATTTATAATGAAATGATTACAACTAGTAACTATTCGTCTAACTGAAAAAAATCGTTTATACATTTCATTTTAAAAATCCGATAAAAGTAGTGTTCGTCCAATTGCTTTAACTTCTTGTCTCTGTAAGCTATTTGAATCTCTTATAAAACAAAGATTACTATGGTGGTGTGAATCAGATAAAATTTTGCCGCAAAGTCAGTCAGAATTTAGATCAGAGAAATCGTGTGTTGCTAATCTAATGAATTTGACTGTTTATATCAATGAAGTTTTTTCTAAATACAAACATTTGATAGCAACATTTTTAGATGTTTCTGAGGTATTTGACAATGTGAATTGTGACATCCATTTCAAAAACTAGCTGAAATATGATGCTCAAAAAAATTATTTCTTTTCATAAAATTTCTAACATACGAAAGAATAATTCACAGTGATATTCTAGCAGAAAAACACAAAACTGTACATAAAGATGTCGTTCAAGGGGCAGTACTCATTCCCCTGCTCTACAAGATATATGTTAAAGATATTATAAAGAACATCCTTAAGAGTGTCATAATCTCTCAATTTGCAGACGACATCGCCGTCTATTCTAAATTCTCTCATCTAAAAAAATGTGTAAATGCAATCGAAAAAGCATTTAATAATATAAGTAAAAAATTATATGATTTAGGGCTGTATCTCACTCCCCAAAAGACCGTTTTATTACATTTCAATGATAATAATATTAATTCTGGTTTAATCGAAATTAAAGTCGATAGCTTTCCTATGAAATCAAGTGCCACTGCGAAATTTCTTGGAATAATCTTCGATTACAAATTGTCATTTATTTCTCAGATTACTCAAATAGAAAAAAAATGTATAAAAGCTCTGCAGCACGAGTAGTAAATTCCCAAACACTAGCTACTTCCAATCCTTCCTAGAGATTGGTGAGACAAGCCTTAGACACCCATACTAAAGATATCTTTACAATCTCTCCGAATTTTGCTAAAAGAGCCCAACGCTTTTAGTATCCGGACTCCTATTTCCATTTAGTTTGTCCTTAACCTTCAACCTTGAGCGTTCTCTGCTTCTTTAAAATCTTTCTGTATACCTACTCTAATATCTATTCAAATATCAGGCATAAGGTAAAGAAATATTCCCCAAGAAAATTTCCCCTATGCCTTCCATTCATAATATTCATTTAAGTCCATAAATATCATTTTCCTTTTTACTAAGCTGGTACATTAAAGTGTATCCTAAAAGGGGGTAAAATAAGTGTTTGGCTCGTGCCGTGAATTATTTTCTCACACGGGATATTAAACTTTATGTTTTACTTTCTAGTTTTTTATGTAGTGAATAGACATTATATTTCCCTCGTAAGGTCTATTTATGGTTAAAAATGATCATTTAGTGCATTTTTTGTAATCTTTAATTAAAAAGCGTACAGATTTTTTGTAAAAAGATAAATTTATTTATAATGATATTAACATAGGATTATTTTGATAATTATAGTCAATATTTTTGGAACATGTAAAATATAGATCTATTAAAATAATAATAATTAAGTACTTCTGTAATTAAGTTTAAAAACGATAATGAATCAACTTGAGTGAAAAACTTAACTTCATTATAAACAACATGAATAGAAAATGTAATTTTAACTGATTCCATATATTTTAGAGCTAAAAAATCATTCATATTTAAATAATTTTTTTAATTATATAATTTTGGCACTGTATTTCGAATATTCTCTAAAACATCGTAAGTGTAGTTTTGAAACAGCTTTTGTAATATTTTGAGAAAGATTAATTGGATCTTGGATACATATTGATGAGTCCCAACGAAAATAAATAGGCTGTTTTCTCAAGCGATGTTTATAAATTTGCATTTCATTCGGTAACAGTTCAATATGTGTAAAACAACGCTTTTCAATAACTTTTCCTAAATATGGACAAATTACATTTGTTTTATAGTCAAACTCAGCAAAATAAGAAAATAATTTACGTAGATGCTCTTGAAAGCTTAAATCTGATGAGTTAGTTATTGAAACAGTTTTAAAGCCGCATTCCCATCCTACAAAAAATATATTTTATTTGTAGAAAGTTGAATTATTTATATAGTATAAACAATTTTATTTTAAAATCTCATATTATTACAATACATATAAAAAGAAATAAAATTACAAAATTGATATGCTAATAATGATGAATAGATTAATTAAAAAAAATTAATTTGTAATGGCACTTGTAAGTATATATTTTCCCGTAATATTTTAAATATAGTGACTTTTTAATATAAGATAAGCATATTTTAATACAATATTTAGATTTTGTAATTATATAAAGAGCCATATGTGGATGAAAAAGTAAGATGTAATGAACCAATTATTAATTTAATATTATATATAAAAAACATTCTGTTACCATCTACTATATTTGACTGATTATTTTCTTTAATCAACATATACACACTTGGAAAGATCCCACTTATTTGTAAGTAAAAAATAACAAACCAAGAAATACCAAAAGTTGAAATACTATTTGATCCAGATATTTGACAAAATTGTAACCATTTTTTTAAATATAGGATCAATTTTCTACAGATTGGATATGCTGCTGTATAATATCTGTTAAAATAATTTTCGAAATTAAATGTTAGAATATATTACAATTTCATAATGGACATTTAATACAACAAGAATAATTATACCCAATAAGTTTCGATTTTTCTACACCAAGGCCATTATTGCAAGAAATATCACATCTTATACCGTTGAGTCTACATCTTAGCTTCAAAATAGGTACATTACATTCTGTTATAAGTTCTTCTATTATCCATAAATTTCGTTTTTCTTTAAAACATTTTTGTAGGGATAATAAATGCTGCTTACACTTTATTTGACTTAAACCTATTGTATAATTACTATTGCAATCAATGAAAATATCCATATCGCTATCTGGAAATGTTAAGTTAGATATTCTTGAACCAAAATTATAAATTGTGGCATTTGGATAAGTATCTGCAATAGTTTCTTTAATATTGTTTAATAATTCTACTGAGCTGTATTTTGATTCATTAGATTTATTTATTAAAACATTAATTCTTTCTTCCACGTTATTTAAAAAATCTATTGCATCTGTTGTCATTTTAGGAACTAAAAAATCACGACTTCTTACGTAGTATTTATGATTTTCTTCTTCACAGTGCAACTTATAATAATTGGATGTACCATACCAAAATTGCATACAAAATGGACATATACCATATTCTGGAGTTTCATTTATTACTTGGTGTTTATTATATTTTTCTAAATGATTCTCATCTAATAAATGCCGAACAAAATCAATTTCAAATTTAAACTTTTTTTTACAAACAGTACAATAAAAAAATTGTGCATAGAACCAGATATCATTTATGATAGTTGAAATTTCTTCGTATACTTCCTCAAATAATTTCACATTTAATTTACTTTTGAAACAGTGTTTTGGCAGTTTTGTATGTAAAGCAACATTATCATTTTTATTATTAATATTTACATTACAAGCCAAACATTGGATTTTTCTTTTTGACTTTACCATCATGTAACTTTTGGCCAGTCTTAAATCACTGAATCGATCTAGGTCTTTTTTAAATAATTTGTCATGCTTTTCAAAAGCATATAAATTATTAATGTGATCTTCTTGTTGTAAATGCCCAAACAAGACTTTTTTATCAATTTGAAGTTGACATCTACAAACTAAACACATAATCTGAGAATTATATCGACAAATTAGAGAACTTCCTAGCTTTAGTAACCGCATCTTTTCTAAATCCAATAAATTATAAATGTTTTTATCTCCAGGATAAATGCATAATTCAAAAAATTTATTACTAATTTTTAAGTCTTTCTCTGACATGTACATGTTTGAATGTCCCACATATTGATGGTTATGCTTATTAGTTAATGATGGCAGTAATCTTCTTTTCTGTCGCCTACTAATATCAAGATTTATTAATTCTTCTAATATATTATTTAATTCATGATTAGATTTTGGATTTATCATTCTATGTATATTCTCTAACTGAAAACTCGATTTCACTAATTCTTCAGAATTATTTACATAATTATTTGCTTTATACATTATACTGTGGTCGTTTTGGTATGCGTTCTAATTATACTATAAGATTTTTCAGGATTGTACTATTTTTATCAATATTGTTATTTAAACTTTAATTTTTTTAATCTCAATCATTTTAATAACGAATAAACCAAACAAATACAAAATTTTTTAGGTAAGTTACACAAAGTAACCAATAAAGACGATCATAGAAGTGTTTAGACAGCTTTTTTAGCTCATATGAGGAAGGAAAGAAGAAAATAAGCACTCACTATCGGAAAAACAATAGATTTATTAAATTTGTTACACTTTCGTACTACGCACAAACGGAACGGGACAACGCGTAGACGCTAGTTCGGTCTCGCAACAACTATCTACCCGCATCGCTGCATTGCACGCGGCGGCAGTGGTAGCGACGCCAGTCAAGACGGCGGTGCAGTTCTCTCTCTCTCCCTCTCTGTCTCTCTCTCTCTCTCTCTCTCTCTCTCTCTCTCTCTCTCTCTCTCTCTCTCTCTCTTTCGCTCCGGGTTGGTGTGTACTAAACACGTACGCGTTTAACAATAAAATCATTGCTAGATATACCTCCGGTGCGAAAGTCAAATACAGAAAATTCATCTGAAACAACAGCAAGTAGCTCGAATAACATCGAATATCAACCGTCATCTTCTCAGACCGAATATGTAGCTTAATTCAGTTGTAGCGATGAAAAAAGAGAAAACAGAAGCATGAGTGATTAGATATTTTATTTCTATGGATGCTATAAAATATATTGGAATAAGATGCGAATGGCTTTGGATTCATGATCTCTTACATACTACTACAACGTGCTCTGCTGATAACTTTAATTTAACTTTGATGAAAATAAGGACTAATGATTCCTTCAGTAGGTTAGCAGATCAATTTGGAATGTCGATATCATAGACTAGTAAAATTTTTATCAATAATGTTAAATCATTGTCTCAATTTATTAATCTCTTAATTTATTATTCTGATATAAATCAAATTAAAAAAAAATTTACCAATTGCATTCCGCGCATACTATAGTAGAATATGTAGTATACTTGACGCATTTGAAATTGAAATTAAAAAGCTTTCTAATTCCGTAGTAGGTAGGCTATAGGCATACTGGCACATAGGCGTTCTGGCACAGCAAAATGTGTGCCAGAACGTATCCATTCATTCTGGCACACTCCCACTCCTCAAAATTATGCCAGTATCCCGTCCGACGTCACACCGACGAATTAATCAAGGTTCCTTTCGAATCGAGCAGTGCCTGGAGGAGCGGGCAGTGCGCCTTGAAATGTGCCATTATGCCTATAGCTATTAATTCTACTTTTTAGTTGTTTTTTTTCTGATTGTTGCTAATGGAGGACTAATAGGATAATTTCAAGAGTTTCTCTTTGTAATATTATTCATAGGTGCTTCTGGGTGAAGGAAGGTCAGTTTATTTAGTTTGAACTTGGATTAGAGAGAACACTTATGCTTGTATGTAGGAGAGGGAATGCAATGATCTGATTGGACGAACGTAATCGAAGATATTCATGTTGTCCTACCGCTCACATAGAAATCACTTTCGTAATTGGTTGCTAAAAAAAGACATGTGATGGTCTGTGATGATGAACTGAAAGGTTGATGTTCGATTAGCGGCAAGACGATATATCCCTCCTCCCAATTTTAAAGCACAGTTTAGTGTTTTCATCATACTCAATATTTTCCGTTCACCTCTGATTTTCCGTTCCTTTTCTTTACTTTCCTTTAAAAGAGGCCAATTTTTCTTGAAAGAACACACTCGCTGCAACGCAGTCACATAAGTTCAGTTTAAGTTTTTCTCTTTTGTGATTCTCTTGATTTTTTTTTTAAATCTATATCGCAGTAAAGAAATTTGTTGGTGACTTTTTTTACTAGTTTAATCGTAAACATAAAAGTGAAAATGGCTTCAATTGCATCTATCGAACGTCTTGTGAAACTTTACCGTGGAATTTGAGAAACTGTGTACACGTGCAATAAAGATTATATTCGTTATTGGCTGACTATGGCTGATTTATCCATGAAGGAAGTGAGGGAAAAAATGGAAGACTCTAATCTTTCTCGAGGAGAAAAGCAAAAGTGTTCCACTTGTTTTGTTAACATTTCGTGTATACAAGCAGGACTTGCATGGCACCTTCATCATGGAGGAAGTCTTAACTCTGACGAGACAGAAGCTGAGGTGGAATAGCGAGATGTCCAATCTGCGTTTAAAAATCAAATTAGATCTGGTGTAGTTGTAACTTTGAATCATGTAGACATTCTGAGCTTCTTAACTGACGCAGAAAAGATCTTTCTAAATAAGGCGAAAGCATGCTTAGAAGAATTTAGTGCAGTCAAAGTAAATTCTGATTTCATGTCACAGTTTACCGTACAGAAAAATGGTGGAGAATTGACGGATATGAAATATTTTACGACACAGAGTGCAACAGTTTACCTTTCCACCGATTTACTGAAATGGTATGAGGAATATATTAGGAATCCTCTTCTTGCACATTTGGAAGAGTTTCAGGGAAACGATTCAGGATGGACCTTGAAAAGTATTATAAGTTTATGCATCAACATGAAAAAATTTTCTCCACACAAGGGCAGATCATATATACCTCTTCCGAAGTTCATAATATCTAAAAAGGGATGTGTTAATGTTCGTAATAGTGATAATCAGTGCTTTAAATATGCTTTACTTTCAACTTTATATCCTAATGTAATTAATCCTCAAAGGGTCCAGAATTATTATCAGTATCCGAATGAATTGAACTTTGGTGATATTGAATTTCCAATTAAACTGAAAGATGTTGCAAAATTCGAAAAATTAAATATTATTTCTGTAAATGTGTATATGCTTAGAAAGATTGGGCAGAAATATGAGGTAGCACCTTGTCACATTACATCCAACAAGAAGGAGAAACATGTAAACCTTCTCCTCATTCAAGATTACTACATCGATGAATTTGAAGAAAATAATATTCATGATGATAATGCTAGCTCGCCGAAATACCATTATGTTTGGATTAAAAGTTTATCCAGACTTTTAAGCTCACAACTGAATAAAGCCCATGCAAAATCATTTCATTACGAAAGGTGTTTACAAATTTTTTATAATGAAGAGAAGCTAAAAAATCTCGAATACTATTGTAAGAATATGAGCGAATGCAGAATAAATTTGCTAAATAATTCCAATAACATTCTTAAATTTGAAGAACATAAAAAGAGTGAGAAAGTGCGATTTGTCATTTAAGCAGATTTCTAATGTCTGTTGCAGCCTACTCAAAATAAGGACGCTTTTCAGCGTCACGAACCATATAGCATTGGATATTATTTAAAATGTAGTTATGATGAAAAATTGTCGGCTTACAAATTGTGTAGACAGAAGAGTACAGATGACGAGACACCTGCACAGTGGTTTGTTCGTGAACTCAAATCCATTGGAGAGCATATCGATCGACTCTATAAGACACCAAAACCAATGAAACTGACTGATCTTGAAGAATTACAGTTTCGATGGTCGTCTGTTTGTCATATATGTGGAAATACATATCATAAATTTGAAAACGATTAACTTCCTGTACGAGATCATTGCCATCTTACAGGACGGTATGTTTACTGGATTATTTTATAATTTATTCAATATTTTAGATAAAAAGACAAAAGAAAAACAATAATTTTTTTCTCTCCAGTTTCAGAGGAACAGCTAATAATTCATGTAACTTGAATTATAAAGACTCGAGGTTTTTGCCTGTTGTTTTTTATAATCTTAATTATAACACACACTTTATTTTAAAAGAAATTGGTACGTCTTCGTTGATGAAAGGTCGAGTTTCTCTAATATCTTACAACAAAGAAAAGTATATTTCATTTACCAAGTTCATAGATGGATGTGATGTGAGTTTTAGATTTATTGATTCATGGCGATTTTTACCATCATCTTTAGAAAAATTAGCATCATATCTACAAAATTTACCATTAACTCTAAAGGAATTTGAATTAGATGGATTTTCAAATGAAAATGTTCATCTTCTTAGGCGGAAAGGTATATTTCCATACGATTTTGTAGATGGATTAGATAAATTAACCTGTACAAAACTGCCAGAGAAAAACGAATTTTACAACCAATTAACCGATTTCACATATTACCGATGAAGACTGCATGCATGCTGTTCAAGTATGGGATAGATTCAATATCACAACTTTAGGAGAATATTCCGACTTATATTTAAAAACAGATGTTTTACTGTTAGCTGATGTCTTTGAAAGTTTTCGAGAAACATCTGTTGAAGCCTACGGCTTATGCCCTGCTCACTTTTACACAACTCCCGGATTGACATCTGCAGCAGCTCTTAAATGACGAAAGTTGAATTGGAACTTCTAACAGATATTGATATGTTATTATTCATCGAATCAGGCATTTGAGAAGGAATAAGCCAGTGCTGTAATCGATATGCGAAGGCAAATAATCTGTACATGAGTTCGTCATACGATAAAAACAAGAAAAGAAACCACTTTTATATTATGATATTAATAATTTATATGGATGGGCGATAGCACAACATCTGCCAACGGGAAAATTTAAATGGATTGACTATGAAACCCATCCAGATTTTTTCAATGCTCCAGCAGATTCAGATATAGGCTATATTGCTGAGGTATATTTAGAGTATCCTGAAGAATTCATGACGAATATCGTAATTTACCTTTCTGTGCAGAGCATCGTACACCTCCAGGCTCATCGCAGAAGAAACTTTTCACTACTTTGGACGATAAGAAAAGATATGTTATTCACTATCGAACACTTAAACAGGCACTGGATAATGGTCTTCAGCTAAAAAAAGTATATAGAATTTTGAGTTTTGAGCAAAAACCCTGGCTTAAAACCATACATAGAGTTTAATACAGAAAAGAGGAAACGGGCAAAGAATGAATTTGAAAAACTCTTTTACAAACTTTTAATTAATGCAGTTTATGGAAAGTGCATCGAGAGAGAAAGATCTCGTGTGGATGTGCGATTAGTGAATAAATTTACAGGTCGATATAAAGTAGAAGCACGTATAGCTTTGTCCAATTTTCATAGCTGTGCAATTTTCGATGAAAATTTGATTGCTATACAGCTCAAAAAGACAAATGTTACAATTAAAAATCCTATATACGTTGGTCTTTGCATTCTGGACTTATCGAAGACACTAGTTTATTATTTTCACTACTCTTATATGAAAAAGCGAGTGGGAGAAAAATGTAAACTGCTATATACTGACACCGACAGTTTGATATACGAAGTGGAAGACATTGATATGTATAAAATTATGAAGAAGATATTCACAGATTTGATACTTCTGACTATAATGAAAATAATCCGTATGGTATACCTCGATCAAATAAAAAATACCAGGATTAATGTGCCATTATGCCTATAGCTATTAATTCTACTTTTTAGTTGTTTTTTTTTCTGATTGTTTGCTAATGGAGGACTAATAGGATAATTTCAAGAGTTTCTCTTTGTAATATTATTCATTGGCTATTTAAATAATCTTTCTCACAGCGCTATTTATTGGATTATACTGAACGATGCGGTCATGCAGATCAAACAATAAGTTTTAGCTGTAGTATTGTTTAGGAGTTATTTCTTGCCTCACTTTCTAGCCGCACGTCTACAGGAGTGTTCTTTATATATTCATTGTGTCGCGAACAATCGATACCTATAAGTGGTTCATTGTAAAGAAAGTTTGTCCTTGTAAGGAGTGGTTAAGGATCTCTTACATAGTATGTTTTTTGAAATTGGCATAACATATCATAGAGTAGTGCATATTGATTATTAGCAATGTCAAGATTTAGATTATTATATAGACAATATTGTGAATTTAAGAAAAGCCTCACATTACTAATATTACAATGATCAAAACGACTTGTATTTGCAGCAGGTTCATTTTTTTTCTTCGTCTGTAAGCCAAGAATGATAAAACGAGGTTTTTCCAATTGATTGGAAGTTTTCACGGTCCAGATATGTTTATTAGCGCTTGGTAGAACAGGATATTCAAATAGTTCCCATGAACGATAACACATTGAGATAGGACTATCCTTGCCAATAAAATTTAAAAGTTGTATTTTTTGTTTATCAGATGCAATGATATAAGGCATTAGCCATTCAATCTTGCTCATTTTTATGTCACATTCTTTATATATAATATTATTACCAACTGTAGTACCTTCGTGGATTATTACATTAATGTCCGATCTTGATCTTATGAGAATAAGTTCATGTTTCATATTAACTACTATTTTTTTGTAATCTTCTGCAAAGCCCAAAATCATACTCAGTGGAATAGCAATGTCAAAGTTTCCTTGTCTATCCACTAGATATTTCAACCTTTCTTCATTGTCAAGCCAGTCTGCATTTTCCAACATGAGAGTCTCATTGGGAATAAACGAAGTCCACCCTTTCATCACACTACTTAATCCGACATTTTGACTTTTGTCTATTTCTACTCCATTAATTTCATAGCGAATTTCATCAAAAAGATGACAAATAGCATTGTTAACAAATTTAGATTTCATAGGCAAGCTGTCATCAGTTTTTTTAAACTTTCCAGTAATATGGGTAGAACTTCGTGATGGTAGAAAACATAAATCTTGATGTTGGATAGAAATATGAATTTCGTCATTGTTATCAAAGCTTAGTGATGTGTATGGCTGATGTGCGTGGATTTCGTAATAAGCAATTGACTCATCGAACACGACATCTGATTGAATTTTTAGAATTTCGTCCATTTTTCAAGAAGCAGCAGAAAATTATACAA
>JACCIC010000399.1:0-62001 GCA_018907035.1 Sycobia sp. Sy_11 | reverse complement strand
TTGAGAGAGATTGTAGTATTTTCTGGGATGCCCAGAAAATTATTGTAGTATTTTCTGGAATGCCCAGAAAGTCCTCATTTATTTTCTGGGATGCCCAGAAAGTCCTCATTCATTTTCGGGGATGCCCGGAAAATTCGAATAGATACCGCACACTTCCCAGAAAAGCAATTTTCGTTATAAATTTTTTTTTGCAATTATTAAAAAAAAAAATTATTAAAATAGTTAATTATAAATGTAAATGTTTGATTTATGTAAAAATAAAGGTGGGTCCCAGAATGTTTGGATTTATCCATATATATATATATATATATATATATATTTTTGAGTTAAAATAGAAAAATAGTTAAAATTTTAGAGAAATAAATCGGTAGGCCGCGGCGAATGCAGGTTCTTTTTCGAAAGAAGAGGAAACTGTATTCAAGCGAAATCCTTGCACTTCGATTTATCTAAACAAGCATAGGAATTACGATATCCCACAAGTATATCTGTTATTTTCCATCAACTGTTTAACAAAATATTCCCTAGCTAGTGGAGGAAACTCCAGACTCAAAACAAGCCAAGGTACAACGAAATCACAAGTACATAATATAAAAATATACGCGTGTATTTAGTATTAAACTAATGTGGACGAAAGGACGTCACATTGTTGTCTAGGTGACCAATCGAATCTTCGAATACTCGTCTGAGAAAGCCATTTTCGTTATTGCTATTATGCTCTGCACTATTTGAAATCTGCATCAGTTAAATTGTTCCACGTAAGTGGGTGTTTAAGTTTCGCGTTTTTTAAAAATATGCGGAGGCTCCTACGCCTCTATGGGAATGCATAGATACATGGGCTGCGTCTGCTTTTTCACGCATCGGCTTAAACCCTTTCTAATTTCTGGTCTGGCTTAAAAATTCTAATTCAGTTTGGCCCAACACACATTTTTCTACATTTACAGTCTGTCAAGTAAGAGTGTGGTGGAGTTAATATATAAAACAATTTATTTGCTGAAACTTTCATATCTATATATACATTGTACATATTAGTAGATAGGCTATAGGCATTCTAGCACATAGGCATTCTGGCACACCTCCTCCCCTTAAAAAGTGTGCTATGCCCCCAACTAGGTCACGGGGGACATAGCACACTTTACACGCAAGTATACTTTGGGTTCTCTACTAGAGGGGGGAGGGGCATGTCACACTTGACAGGTGAGTAGACTTTAGGTGTAGTAGAATACCTTTATGTGGTGTGATGCCTATAGCAAAGTCAACTACTTTTTTTTATTTTTTTTTCATTTTTCTTCTTCTTTGTATTAAGCAATATTTAAATAACCTTTCTTACATCTCCACTGATGAGATTATACTGAACTATGCGATCGCGCAAGATCAAGCAATAAGCTGTAGTATTGGCTGGAAAGTTCTCTTTAGCATCAAATTCTAAACGTACATCTACAGGAGCGCTCTTTAGAGATTCATTTTGTCGTGAGCAATCAATCACTATGAGAGGTTCATTATCGAGAAACTGTTTCTTTGAAAGCAGTGGTTGAGGATCCCTTGTATAGTATGTTTTTTGGAAATTTGCATACATATCATACAGTATTGCATATTGATTATTCGATATGTCAAGGTTTAAATTATTGTATGGATAATATTGAGAATTCAAAAAAAGTCTCACGTTAGTAATATTGCAATGATCAAAACGACTGACGTTTGCGGATGCTTGATATTTTTTCTTTGTCTGTAAGCCGAGAATCACATAACGTGGTTTCTCCAATTGATTGGAAGTTTTGACTGCCCACACATGCTTATTGGCGCTCGGCAGAACAGGATATTCAAATAGTTCCCATGAACGATAACACATTGGGATGGAATTTTCTTTGCCAATGAAATTTAAAAGTTGGATTTTTTGTTTATTAGAAGCAATGACATAAGGTATTAACCATTCTATTTTTGTTATTTTTATGTTATATTCTTTATATGTAGTATTATTACCAACTATATTACCTTCCTGGATTATGGCATTCAGGTCAGATCTTGATCTTACCAGAATGAGTTCGTGTTTCATGTTAATTACAATGTTTCTGTAATCTTCTGCGAAGCCCAAAATCATACTTAGAGGAATAGAAACGTCAAGGTTTCCATGCCTATCTATCAATGTTCTCGTTGTTTCTTCATTGCCAATCCAGCCTACATTTTCAAGCATGAGCGTCTCGTTGGTATTGAATGAAGCCCATCCTTTCATGACACTACTCAATCCAACATTTTTACTTTTGTCTATCTCAACGCCATTAATTTCGTAGCGAATTTCATCAGAAAGATGACAAATACCATTGTTGACGAATCTAGATTTAGTTGCTGCATTTCCAGCAGTGTTTTGTAATTTTCCATAGATATGGATAGAATTACGTGATGGTAGAAGATACAGATCTTGGTGTTGGATGGAAATGCGAATTTCATCATTATGATCAAAGTTTAGTGATGTGTATGGTTGATGTGCGTGGATTTCATAATGAGTAATTGACTCATCGAATTAGAACGGTGTTCTATATTTTCTTTGAGAGTACGAGGAGTAAAACCCAGCACTCGACCGATTGAATTTTGAGGCTTAAGGTCTAACGAAACACTGCATTTAATTTCACTTTTAAATGTATTATTCTTAGCTTTCAAGGAAAATTCAATTCCTTTTGATTTCAATGTATTAGATAAAAATTGATTTATATCATCAATCTCGTAACTACCAATGGGGATACTAATAATTTCTCCTTATAAATGAAGTTTATTATTTGTATTGTCAATATTTGGAATTGAATTAAAGGTTAAAAGTTCAATTAAACCTAAAACATAATTTTTATGCTTTGGTAGTTCAATGGATGGAAAGTATTGGGCTTCTAAGACAGAAGATTTTCCTGAAAGAGTCAAAGTGAAACTATCTTCCATGACTGATTGAGCGAAAATGATCAAATTTTATCTGACAAATTCTTTTTATAGACTTTCAGTTAAAAAACGAAGACAAAGATGACCGCAAATGAATGAGTCGAAATTCTGATATCTTGTATAGTTGTATGTCACTTCTTTCACATTGAAATATTTCATAAGATCTATGGGAGGTTTGAGGTCACCAAAGCTATCAAAGTAGGTAACGTCAGATCCTCTCTTTCGATAACTGACCCAATGGGTACCTTTATATTGCGAATCATCGAGATTAACAATGGCAGTTTCATTATTCCATGGTCCATTACGAGGAAGGCTATTTCTCATGAAAACACCTCGAAAGTATGGAATTTGTAATATATGTGCATATTTTATAAGATCATAGTTTGTTAGTGGACGATTTGGCAAAATTAAATTGAAGTTTTTTTTTCTTTCAATTAGACCGTGTCCGACATGCGGTTTGAGAAATAATCCAATTCCACGTTTATATGGCTTCAGATAGAGACCTTTACCTAAAGCAATAGCTTCCATCGTCTTATTATGTCGCTTACTTTCTTGATAATCTTTCTGCGCAGCTTTAGCATCATTTACTGCTTTAGCTATTCCAGCAGCACCTCCGGCTAAAGCACCAGTTGCACTTAGTCCTGCGAACAGTGGAATAAGGAAAGGAAGAACTCCGCCAATTTTAGACGGAAGGGGTATCACACGTGGAATGAGAACTTTCTTCTTACAACCACTATTCTTAAGAGCTTGACGAGCACCTTTTAAGGCGGACTGTATGACTTTGCGTGAATGTTTACCTGATTTCAATGATTTTTTCGCTGCTGTCACCAATTTGTTAAATTTCAGCCCCATTCCAGTTTTTGCCTTTAATTTCATAGCACTGGCAACCGCTAGAGCTGACGCTTTCTCCGCAAGACTAGCATCTTTAGCTTTAATCTGTTGCCAAGCTTTATTAGCAAGCTTTATGTCAGCCACTTTACAATTACTGTTTTCATTAGAGTACTCAATGTCATGTTCTTTACATGCCTTATCTAGTTCATTTATTCCCGGATCACCCCTTTTGAATCGCTTTGTAAATTTAGTTCCGGGGCCACAGTATTGATAATCAGGAAGATGCATTTCGATAGGTAAATTGTTGATTACTCTATCGAGCAATCCACGTTCTTTCTTTTTTTGAATGCTTCCGAGTTTTATGCTTAATCATCTTTGGCAGTAAAATTATAACTGATGATCGAAAATATAAAGTCAACATTTATATATTTACTTCAGTTAATGATAAATTAGACTTTGTCATATCAACATGGATTTCACTGAGCAGAACGTGAAACTCCCTGTCACTAACTTTGATTTTGGAAAGGAAAAAAGAAGAAAGCGACACGGAGAATTGTTACCAGATAGTATACGAGCAGTATTCTGCGGTCCATCAAACTGCGGAAAAAGAAATAGCTTATTAGCTTTAATCACTCATTCCAATGGTCTTAGATTCGAGAATGTGTATGTTTATTCAAAATCGTTAAATCAACCAAAGTATCAATTTCTCAAAAAAGTCATAGAACCAGTCGAAGGCATCTCATATTTCCCGTTTAGTGAACATGAATCTGTAATATCACCAGATGAAGCATTGCCCAATTCAATTATGATTTTTGATGATGTAGATTGCGAGAAGCAAGGTAACGTCAGAGCATTTTTCTGTATGGGGAGGCATAAAAGTGTAGACTGCTTCTACCTATGTCACTCATATGCTCATATACCAAAACATCTTATTAGAGATAATATTAATATGTTAGTAATTTATCGACAAGATGATGTGAATTTAAAACATATTTATGATGACCATGTCAATACTGATCTGTTTTTCAACGAGTTTCGTAATTTTTGTTCTGAATGCTGGAAAAATGATAAATACGGATTTGCTGTTATTGATAAAGATAGAACGATGGATGTTGGTAGATACAGAAAAGGTTTTGACTGTTTTGCAATAAAAAGAAATTAAAAAAATCTTAATCACTCAGTTCAATTTTACACAGCAACACGACACGATGTACATTGAGAAAGAAAAGAGTATTTTAAGCGAGTTGATGCAAGCTCGTAAAGCTATTAAAAGAAAATCTGCACTATTGAAACAGGAGAGAGAGAATCTCGAAAAGTCGAGATACATTGAAACCTGTCATTACACCACTTGAAAAGCTTGTCGAATCAAATAGTGTACAGTTTTCTAATCTCATTTCGAATGATCAGAGCATTAGAAAACCAACTAGATCCCGAAAAAAGTTGAGTTTTCTGATAGATAATAATATTCGCTCAGCTTCCATGAAAGATTATGATTTCGATGATGATTTTGCCTCATTAGATAACTCAATGATGAATTCGACATTCAAATCTATGCATGAAGACAATGTTAAATCTAATATTTTAGATCAAAGCCGCAGTAAATTTGATAACATATATGGAGTAAGAAATATTGGAGGTATATACATGCTTGGCGATTCTAAAATTATATTTGATGATAATAAAATAAAAGTGAAAGATTTAACTTATCCTAAAAGTAATGGACTAATGGAGCTACTTATTAAAAAAGAACCAGACGACACATTAAGTGCAGTACATCGTGAAAATTATCGCACTATTCTAGAAGCAACAAGTGCTCACCAGAAAAAACATAGTAAAGATGAATCTATACGCTCATCGAAGAGTAGAAAATATTTCAACATCATTGCACCAATGTTGCGCACCAGTGATACAAAAAAAAGAGGGGGAGGTCACCTACCTAAATATAAAATAGCAAAGAAAGATTCTTCAATAGAGTTAGTGTACTGGGATGATCCGAATGAGCTTGTTGAGAGACTAAGATTACTAAGTGCCGAACAATCAGCTGGAAATAACAATCATATCAATGAAATTCATTCAATTATTGAAGAACTGTGTGAAATGATAATACACATTCGTCTATTCTTTAATCATTATCATCATGAGTCTCGACTTGTTTGGAAGAAATTTGAGAGACTTGAAAGGGAGTCGAGGTCCTCCAGGCGTTAGATACAATTTCACAACAAATGGCAATTTTGATATAGAAAATAAACGTCTTTGTAATGTTGGTGAAGCTATTGAAAGTACTGATGCAGTTTGTGTAAAAACGTTATATGCAATCTTGCAGAAGGAACTAAATACTGTATTTTCCAAAATTAACGAAATTCTAAAAGAAAATGAGAAATACCATGAACAAAATGGCTTGATAACAGAAGAGAAATTCAAAGATCTTTATCAAAAATATTATACACATAATGAAAATCGATTTAAATTGGAAAGAAGAATGAATAATTTCGATAAAAATCTTATGAAAACTCTTAGTGATTCACATACTCGTTTAAAAGATACTATGACACAATCGGTTTCGAATTTGAATGCTATTATAATAGATATTAACAGGAAAACAAATGTACCGACAAGATCAGCAAAGGCAAAGTCAGCAGGAAATAAAACAAAAAGTGGTTGAAGAGCTACACAAACCTGCCCGTCGCAGATATAAGCGAAGAAAATATGATATACGTGGTATAGATGAAACTTGGCAAGCAGATCTTGTGGAAATGATACCTACTCTAAGGAGAATAAAGGGTTTCGTTACTTACTCACTGTTATAGATTTATTTTCGAAATATGCTTGGGCTAAACCAGTAAAGTCAAAGAATGATAACGATGTTACTCTCGCTATGAATACGATATTGAAACATGGAAGAGTTCCATCAAATCTACAAACTGATCAAGGAAAAGAATTTTACAATTCACACTTCCAAAAGCTCATGAAAAAGTATAAGATAAATCCATACTCTTCACACAGTAATCTTCATGCAAGTATTTGTGAACGATTTAATAGAACCTTAAAAATTCAATGTGGATACAATTCAGCAAACAAAGAAACTACAAATGGATAGGTATCCTACCAGATTTACTGAAAGCTTACAATTCAAGAAAACATCGAACAATAGGAACTGAGCCTGAAAATGTAAGCCAAGAAAACGAAAGGGACGTGAAGAAGCGTTTTTCAATTGAGATGATAGCACGGAAAAAACCGAAATACAATGTCGGAGATAATGTACGAATAAGTAAAATAAAACATATTTTTGAAAAAGGCTATACACCTAATTGGTCTACTGAAATTTTTACAATATCAAGAATTGTAAAAATTGATCCAGTAACTTATCACGTTAAAGATTATTACGATAAGCCTGTATCTGGGGGTTTTTATGAAACTGAAATTCAAAAGACTAAGTATCCCGAAATTTATCTTGTAGAAAAAGTGCTAAAACAGAGTGGTAACCATGTATATGTTACATTGATTATACATAATTATACAGTGAGCATAATAGTTGGATAAATAAAAAAGAAATTAGTTGAATACAAGATATAATATAAGTAACATACATGGATAGGTGTAAGGACACTACTTTCAAAGTAAATAAGAAAGGCATTGTATTATAATTATAATATTTATTTATATAATTAAGATATACATGTTTTTTGCTTTTGACAAATAAATAATAAAAAGAAATGAAACAATGTATTTTATTATTATTACTTAAGAAGTAGAAGTATTAAACTTAAAACAACTACCATCACGATACTCTATAAATAAACAAAGCTTATTTGCTTTATTAGCTATATTTATGAAAAATTCTTCATCTTTTAATATGGCTGACGATATCTTTTGCGGTAAGAATATTTGAAGGTTTTCATCTATCTCCGCAACTACTTTCGTACCATATTTTTTGGAGACTTGTTTAAGAGCAGTCACTATGTACTGATGATTTTTCTCCAATTCCGTACATTTCTTCCTCGGCAAGAAGTCGCTTTCCGAAATTTCATTCAGAGTGGCTAAATCCATTCTAAAAAAGAAAAGAAATATTTTATAAATTCTATCATATTTTTTTCTAAGAGAAAATTAACTATGAATTTTACCTTACTAGAATAGTTTTTTTTCCTTTGAAGCAGGACGACAATTCTCAAACTGTTCAACTGCTCGAATGAGTTCTGCATCATCCTCAATCTGTTCATATAGCTGATTCCCCACCACAATTTCTGCCCCTTCCATTGCCTCATGGAGTACATCCCTTCTCTCGACTTCAACTGAGCTTACCCCTTCCACTATTTCCAAGATTTCTTTAGGATTCCATTCATGTAATAGATCATCCGATGTATTATACTCAACGCTTATTGGTTCACCTTCACTGCTATAAAGCGTCATCCTCTCTCGTGCAGCTTAATATTCATTGGTTGCTTTATCGCCCCTCTCTTGTTCTGCGTGTACATCTATCGTTACTCAAATCTCATTGGTGATTTTATTCTCCCTCTCTTCTTCCTTAGTAGCTGCATCTACTTGAGCTACTCTTCCATTAGTCTCGTCGTATCCCCTCTTATTACCATTCCCCTCCTCTATTTGATGACTTTTACTTTCCATTATTTCCCTCTCAACCTGATTTGCAGCTTGCGACATTTGCTCTTCTAGGATTTTATAGTGACCCCAAGGTAATGTGTCTATAGTATTGGGCAATAAGTATCTTTTATCATCAAATGGACTGAGGGCAATTTTTTTCTGTTTTTTTGTATGCACTATGTGTTATTTTCAGCGAATGTTACACTGCTCTCGCTGTATAATCACGAAATCTTCCAAACATCTTCGATAATCTTCAAACGTGATTGATGTTTTTACAACGTTCGATTTTATTCCTTTAGCTTTTTTCACTATCCCTCCTCCATCTACTAAAATACTGTACATTTTCTCCGGAAACCGATAAATTCTATCATAATCTTTCCATTACATTCATCTTTCATGAGTCCAGGAACTTTTTTATTTTGACGTGGAATACCATACTGATTATTTTCGTCATAATCAGAAGTATCAAATCTATGAATATCTTGTTTCATTACTTGATACATATCAATATCCTCTACTTCATATATTAAGCTATCAGTATCAGTATACAAAAACTTACACTTTTCGCCCACTCGACGTTGCATGTAAGAGTAGTGAAAATCATACACTAATGTCTTTGATAGATCGAGGATACAAAGCCCAACGTATATAGGCTTTTTGATTGTTACACTTGTTTTTTTCAGCTGAATGGCAACTAAATTTTCATCGAAAATTGCACAGCTATGATAATTAGGTAGGGCTATGCGTGCCTCTGCTCCATATCGACCAGTAAATTTATTTACTAAACGTGCATCAACACGAGATCGCTCTCGCTCAATGCATTTGCCATATACAGCATTAATTAATAATTTATAAAAAAGTTTTTCAAACTCATTCTTTGCATACTTTCGCTTTTCAGTATTTAGTTCGACATATGGTTTCAGCCAGGGTTACTGTTTAAAACTCAAAATTCTTTTTTCAATCGAAGACCAAGCGCATAAAAGCACGATAATGAATTATATACCTTTTTTTATCGTTCAATGTAGTTAGAAGTTTCTTCTGTTTTGAACCAGATGGTGTACGATGCTCAGCAAAGAAAGGTAAATCACGATGTTGGTCATGTATTTCCTCAGGATACTCCAAATCTACTTCAGCAATATAGCCTATATCAGAATCTGATGGTGTATTGAAAAAGTTACGAGTTGATTCATAATCAACCTACTTAAATTTTCCAATCGGTAAATGCTGTACCATCGCCCAACCATATAGATTATTAATATCGTAATATCTTTATTTTATTTTTTTCATTGTATCCCGATCCCATATATGGATTATTTGCCTTTGAATATCGATTGCAGCACTGACTTATTCCACCCCGAATGCCTGATTCAATAAATAGTAACATGTCAATATCAGTCAGGAGCTCTAATTCTACCTTTGTCATTTTTAGAGCTGCTGAAAATATTAATCCTGGAGTAGTGTAAAAGTGTGCTGGACATAAGCCATAGGCCTTAATAAATGTATTTCGAAAACTTTCGAAGACATCTGCTAAGAGGAGAACATCCGTCTTTAAGTATAAGTCTGAATACTCTCCTAATATCTTTATTTCAAAACTTTCCCATACTTGAACAGCGTGCTTGTAATCTTCTTCAGTAATATCTGAATCTGTTAATTTATTATAAAATTCATTTTTCGACGGCAGTTTTGTAGTTAATAATTTATCGAGTTCATCTACAAAATCGTAGGGAAATATGCCTTTACGTCTAAGAAGATTAATATTTTGATTTGAGAATCCATCTAATTGAAATTCCTGTATTGCTATTGGTACATTATCTAGATACGACGCAAGTTTCTCTAAGGATGATGGTAAAAATCGCCAAGAATCTATAAATCTAAAATTTACATCACAGTCATCCATATACTTCGTAAATGAAATATATTTTTCCTTGTTATAAGGTATTAGAGTAATTCGTCCATTCATCAGTGTAGAAGTTCCAAGTTCTTTTAAAATAAAATGTGTGTCATAATTGAGGTTATGAAAAATTACGGGAATAAATTTTGAGTCTTTATAGTTCAAATTGCATGAATTATGAGCAGCACCTCTGAACCTAAAGAGAAAAAATAAATTAAACAAATTAATTATCAAATTAAATTATTGATTTTGTTTATCTAAAAAAAACTTACCTTCCTGCAAGATGACAATGATCTCGTACTACCAGTTGCCCATCTAGAAATGGTTTGCGACATATATGGCAATCGGTCGACCATTGAAAAGATAATTCTTCAAGGTCTGTGAGTTTCATTGGTTTTGGATTTTTATAGTGATAATCAATCTGCTCACCAATTGATTTCAGTTCACGAACAAACGATTGTGCAGGCGTCTCATCATCTGGACTTTTCTGTCTATATGCTTTGTAAGCGGATAATTTGTCGTCAAAGCTACATTTTAAATAGAAATCTATACTGTACGCTTCATGCAATTGAAAAGCAATCTCGTTTTCTATCGGTTTTAATAAACATTCAAAATCTGCATAAATTACAAAAGGTACTTTTTCACTTTTACTATAATCTTCAAATTTCAAAATTTTATTCGATGCGTTTGGTAAATTGATTCTACAATCGTTAATGTTTTTACAAAGATTTTCATGATTTTGTAGCCCTTCCTCACTATAAAAATGTTGTAAGCATCTTTCACAATGGTATAATTTTTTATGAGCTTTACTCACTTGCGATCCTAAAAGTCTGGATATACTTTTAATCGAAACATAATGGAATTTAGGTACACTTCAATTATGGTCCGGAATATTATTTTCTTCGTACTCGTCTATGTAGAAATCTGGAAACAGGAGAAGATTTGCATGTTTTCCTTTCTTATTTAATGAAATATGACAAGGTGATACTTCATATTTCGAACCGTACTTTCTAAGCATATAAACATTTACTGAAATATTATTCAATTTTTCAAATTTCGAAATATCCTTCAGCTTTACAGGAAATTCTATATCACCAAAGTTCAATTCGTTTGCAAATTTATCATAATTATGAACTCTTTGAGGATTTTTTTCATTTGGATGTAATGCTGAAAGAATAGCATATTTAAAGCATTGATTATCAATGTTATGAACGTTGATACATGCTCTTTTTGATGCTATGAACTTAGGGAGAGGAATGTATGATCTTCCCTTGTGAGGTGAAAATTTTTTCATATTTATGGACAAACTAATAATACTTTTTAATGTCCATCCAGAATCTTTATACTGAAATTCTTCTAGATGTGTAAGAAGTGGTTCCTTAATATGCTCCACATACCATTTTTCTACATCAGTAGACATGTATATTGTAGCACTCACAGTTGTGAAATATTTAATGTCTGTTGTTTCCTCTCCATTTTTCTGCTTGGAAAACTCTGATATAAAATCAGAATTTACTTTTATTGCTGTATATTCTTGTAAGCAAGCTCTAACTTTATCTTCAAAGAGCTTCTGTGCGTCAACCAAGAAACTTAGAATGTCCACATGTTCTAAATTAACAACAACGCCTGTTCTTATTCGATTTTTAAAAGCAGATTGTATATCTCGCCACTCTACTTTAGCTGATACGTTAGAGATTAGACTACCTCCCACTGACACTTCACTATCAAGATGATGAAATCTTGCGTGTAAACATGAAAGATGAGTCAGACATGTTAAACATTTTTGATTTTCTGCTCGAGAGAGACCTTGTTTTTTGTCAAATTCCCTCAGCTTTATTATATACTGTTCAGTTATTGATAAGTAATTCTCGAGTTCGATTATGTTTAATTCACTGACACGTTCGTAAATATCACGAAGTTGTTTCACTTTAAACTGAACAGACGAAAGAAAAGCCATCTTACTTTATGTTTTTTTACGTTAACTAATAAAATATATTGAGTTAAATAATTAATATTACTTCTTTAATGTCTCATAAAAGTATTACACAAAAAAACACTGTTTTGAATACAACACACTTGTATAGTTGACAATGGAAAAATAAGAAATATAAAAACTGAACTTATTTGACTGTGGTGAAGTAACTGTGTTCCTCCCAGAAATTGTCTCGCTTTTAAAGGAAAATGAAAAATAAGGAGAAGGGGAAACAGAAGTGGAAGGAGAATAACAAACCTGCAATAAAAACCATTCAATAGTGTGTTAGAAAGAGAAGAAAAATTCTGATGGTCTTCGTCCATGACTACTCTTGCCTATAAGAGAAATAAAATAAATTTAATCATTCATAAATTTTAAAAAATGTTAAATTTAAATTTTTAAATATTATTTAAATTTACCTTCTCTTTCCATTGCTTCGATCATTTCCGTAATTTTTGAAGCCTGCAGCATGGTATCTGCCATCTGCAGCAGTATTTTATGCATCCAAGTTCTTCCCCGAACAAGTCCATCGACTTGTTATACCGTCCTTGGGTGGTGTGACGGTTGCTGGTAGCCTTCTCCACGGCTTGTAGCCTCTTCCCGCTGCCGCTGCTGTTGCTGTTGCTGTTGCCGTTGCCGTTGCCGCTACCGTTCCGACTGCTGGCGCTGGTGCTGGTGCTGGCATTGGTGCTGGCATTGGTGCTGACGTTGGTGCTGACGTTGGTGCTGGCGTTCGAATTCAGAGCCACTCTCATTTTCAAGGCTTCTTGAAAAAATTCTTGGAAAAATGAAAGCAGACTGAGATGAAAAATCTATCCGTGATTTCGCTTTTATGCAGTTTTCTAGTGCTAGCCTTTAGGAAGAATCTTTTCTATTGGTCAAAAAAATTCCATATTGATAACAAAAAATTTTCCTTATTGGTGGAGAAAGAAAATTTTTCTCCTTCCCTTATACCATCACAGTTTACAGAAAGATCAAAAAAAAATTTGTTAACTCCGCCCTCTCAGCCTCCCAGAGGCGTATAATATTCGTCATTGGTTGAAAGTTCATATTCAGTCCATCAAGTCCCTCCTTTCCCGCTTACAACTTTTTATGAATGGGAAATAACGCGTTGATTTTACTCTCTACCGAAATCGTGAAAATCGATAAGAAAAATATTTCGCTTTCAGTATATAGTGGTTGCTACAACAATGGTCTTTCACAGCCCATAGCCATAGACGGTCAGCGGATTATACTAATTAATGAGGCAATCTCGATCCGTATAACATGAGCTAGAGGCCTGATGTTCACCAGGTGTTCGCTATAACAATAGCCAATCATAACAATCACCGGTAAGAGGACTACGCTGATTGATTGGGTAAACCTCAATCGGTATAATCAATGAAAAGAGGCGCACGTGTTTGGCCTCTACTCCGACCCTCTCTCATGCTCGTTCCGAGAAGGCGCAACCTTTTCTAAAATATAATGCTTACATACTAAGTTTTCACAGTCACTTCCTTTTCCATTCCAATATACGTTATACAGAGTCGAAAAAAGATACAAAGCGTGGGACCGACAAAGAAAAATATCATGGTTTCATTATATAGTCACTCCCTTTTCCATTCCCATCTATATTTTACTGAGCTGAAAAAAACAGGATTGAGCAGATACAGATCGTGAGAGTGTAAAGGAAAATTTCTCGTTTTCAATATATTGTATTGAACCACGTGTTCGCTATACAAGAGTCATTCTTAATCCTCAACGGTAAGAGGATTATACTGATTGATTGACTCAACCTCAATCGGTATAATAAATGAAAAGAGGCGCACGTATTTGGCCTCTACTCCGACCCTCTCTTATGCTCCTTCCGAGAAGGCGCAACCTTTTCTAAAATATAATGCTTACATACTAAGTTTTCACAGTCACTTCCTTTTCCATTCCAATATACGTTATACAGAGTCGAAAAAAGATACAAAGCGTGGGACCGACAAAGAAAAATATCATGGTTTCATTATATAGTATTGAGCTATACGGCTGCTATAACAATATTCATATATAGCCATCAAAGGAAACGAAAGAAATGGATTGATGAGCTAACAACATTCAGTATAACAAGAGATGCACGTGTTCGCCTCGACTCCGACCCTCTCTCATGCTCCTTCCAAGAAGTGGAAAATGTTTCAAATAAATAGAATACCTTTATGTTGGTTTTACATAGTCACTCCCTTTTCCATTCCCATCGATATTATACTCTGTCGAAATCGTGACGATACAAATCGTGGGACTGACAATAAAAAATGACCCATCCCTCGCCTCTAGTAAAAAACCCAAAGTATAGTTGCGTGTAAAGTGTGCTATGTCCCCCGTGACCTAGTTGGGGGCATAGCACACTTTTTAAGGGGGGAGATGTGCCAGAATGCCTATGTGCTAGAATGCCTATAGCCTATCTACTCATATTACAAACGATGAATTTGTTCAATAATGTATCCATTCACCACCGGCGCCAATAATTGCCTGGCATCTTCGAGGCATGCTTTTTACTAATTTGACGCGTATTCTAATGGCAATGATCTCCAGATCCGACGAATTTGGTAAGACAACTGCTTCAAGTCTGTGTGCGTCTTTCAAGAATCTTCTGTTTAATATATGCTCACACATTTTCAATAGGGTTTGCATCGGACAAATGCGACGGCAAATTCAATGTAACGATGCCAGATTGAGTCTGCCACTCAGTAAGGAGCTTCCTGCGGTGTTTAGGATTGTTGACGTCCTGCAGAATCCAATTTTCATTTTTTCTGATGAATCATCATTTGGCAGATGTCAGTAAAGCCTTTTTATAGATTTTTATAATTTTCTCGGCATTTAGATTGTCAATAAAAAGGTGCAAAGTGCAGAATCCCTGCTTTTAGAAGCAGCCCGAAAGATGCACCTTTATTCTGTATTTTACGTTCCGTTGAACAAGCCTATTGGTACAAGTTGACCAGCTCTCTCTCTCTCTCTCTCTCTCTCTCTCTCTCTCTCTCTCTCTCTCTCTCTCTCTCTCTCTCTCTCTGTCTGTCTTTGTCTCCGCCCTCTCTTATAAAACGGTTGTGTATATCAAATCATACTGAATATAATTTGTGACGACAAATTACGGTTTTGTTTTTATACGTTAACAGCATCCACCGTTTCGGTTTCGCCCGAGATAATAATTTAACCGATTTCTTAAACAATTCAATAATATTTAAGTAGAAAGTACTCTATATATAAAAATATATATTTCTATAAGTCATTGATCGTAATTTACCTATCGTCGCTTCTGTATATACAGATTGTACAACCGTATTTAATAATTATTTTTAATATTATTTTTAATATTATTTTTTTTATAATTATTTTTTTAATTATTTTTTTATAATTATTTTTAATATTTATTATTTAACCATATAGAACACACACATATATGCATATTACATACGGCTTCTATAAGTCAAATTGTACTTTCGAGTTCGAGCGGTAAAAAAAGATTTTCAAGTGTTTCGAGACGACGTTTATAGAGAGTATCATGTTCGGAATATAGAGCATGTCGCGGGACGACTCCTATGGAGAGTTTCGTGTTGGGGAGGTAGAATACGATGTTCAAGTATCCCCGAACGACTTTTACTGGGAGTGTACGTGTTCGAATGATATAAAATGAATCTCTTAATAGAAGTCTCTTTAACACTCCCCGTAGAAATCATTCCAAAACATCCCGACATCGTAATCGAACGTCCCAACATGAATCTCTCCATAGAAGTCGTTCCGTCATACCTGGACATCGTCTTCTACCGTCCGAACACGAAATTCCCCGTAGAAATCTTCCCGTCATACCCGAACAACTTCTACCGTCTGAACATGAATTTTCCATGAGAGTTGTCCCAACATATCTGAATATCGTTTTCTACCAACTAAAAACGATAGTCGCAGTAGAAGACGTCCCGAGAAAACTAGCATCGCTTCCTAACGCTTAAACACAATACTCCCCGTAGAAGTCGTTTGGAAAGACCTAGATATCGTATTTTATCGTCTCAACACGAATCTTCCCATAGAAGTTGATTTCTTCATACCTGGACGTCGTTTTCTGTCAATTAAATACAATATTCCCGCTAGAAATCGCCCAAAAACACCTGGACATTGCTTTCTATCATCCGAACACACAACTGCCTACAGAAATCGTCTTGAGGCAACGGTATATCGCAATCTACCGCCCGTATACGCCAATACAATATTTCTCGGTAGAAACCAATATAAAATGTGTATATATAATATGTACAATATAATATAATATACATACATATATATATATATATATATATATATATATATATATATACATACATACATACATACGTACATACATGCATACATAATACACATATTTCGTATATTTTCGTTTTTTAAATCAAACACCGTGAATATTTTCATAGTGATGCTAACTGAAATTCAAGCAAAATATTGGTATGCGAATAGCATATTTTTTAAGCAGACCATGGCTACAGAAATGACGATTATATATATATATATATATATATATATATATATATCACATAGTTTCGAGGTTGTTGGTAAAGATCCCTATTTTGCCATCATTTCTTTTGTTCAAACTAAAAAAAAAGTCTCGTCACCATTCTGAAGTTAATATAATGTATAAAAATAAAAACATAATTTGTTGTCACAAACTATATTCAGTATGATTTGGCATACAGAACCACTTTATAAAAGAAGGATAGAAAGAGAGAGAGAGCGAGATATTTTACTACGTAATAGAAAATAAAATTTACAAAAATCAAACGATATCCATAAAGTGTGAGAGTAGCGTCAGATTAACCTGAAGAACAAAAAGGGTTATACCGACAAACATTACACCTTCTTTAGGATACGAATCCTAAAGTTGGATATGACCGTTCATTCGTCTTTTTTTGTGACGCGGGGAGGGGAAATCTTCTAAAGACACCTCTCTAAGAGAGGTAGTGTCGGATTCATGGAGCCTTTGCTCGCATGCCTACCGACTAAAACCCCTCCCCGCAGGGATTCCTACCCAGAGGTATCATTCCCTTTACCTGTTGGGATAAAATATTATTAAACAGAACGGTGTAGGGGTGGGGGAGTAGGAGTGGGATGTGGATAGGGGAGGAATTGGTGAGTTTAGGGGCTCTGCCTTCTTGGGGGTAGAGGCTTATGTACGAAAACGAAGCACAGAGTGGCCGATAGTGGCTGATGGGCTTACGGATCGTTGATCAGGTGGCAAGGCCTCCTGTAGCGATCCGTCGATTTAGGACGGATTCTACTCAGGGATTGGATTCCTGAGTTCGGGTGCTGTTTAATTGATTCTCTCAGATTTTTGTCGAATTTGTTCGCGTAATCGTTGAGAGCAAGAAGGTTAGTTTCCTTAAGTACTTGAGTGTTCCTTAAGTACCAAGGGGTGTTCAGGGAAGAGCGTAGCAGCCTCATGTAGGTGCTTTAGAGTCGCTGAAGTCTTTCTAAGGGGATGGACCCCCAGATGGGGATGGCGTATGTGGCAATGCTCCTGATGATGGCGGAGAAGGCTCTGGCCTTTGTTCTGGGTAACAGGGTTTTGCTATGGAAGAAAGGTTTGAGCTTTAAGAAGTCTTCTAGCATTTTGCTCCTGGTGAGGCGGAGGTGTTTGATCCAGGATAGGTTCCTGTCGAACGTCACTCCGAGGTATTTGACCGATTGGCTCCACGGGATGGAGGAGCTTTGATCGTTATTTTTGGAGGGGTGCGGTTTTTACGGGAGATGAAGATTGCACAGGACTTGCTCTCGTTGATGGAGAGTCTCCACCGTGAGTACCAGTTGATGAGATGTGGGAGAAATCTGTTTAGCCTTGAGGTACTGTGGCAGATTGTTTTAGTGGCGTCTATGAGGGCAATATCGTTCGCGTAGAGTGCTGTGGTAATTGTATCGTGTATGGGAAGATCATGGCAGAAAAAAGTAAAAAGTAGGGGGGAGAGCTTAGACCCTTGAGGGATGCCGGCTGAGATGGCCTTTGGAGCGGAAAGGGAGTTCCCTACCCTAACTCGAATAAATTGGCCAGGGGCTTTCTTGTTTTGAAGACTGTGAATGATATCGCGTATCTCTTTGGGGAGGTAGGGGTGATGTCCCTGTTTGAAAGGAGGAAGTGTTGAGCTGTCTGGGTGACATGCTCATGAAAGCGTGAGAGTTCTGGTGCGCTGGGTAGAGGTGAGCACTGATTGCTGAGAGATGATGCGAAAATCTCAGCCTTTTCTTCAACGAGTGAGAAGGTTTGGCCATTTTGCTTGAGTCGTGGAAGGCAAGGGCGACTGCCTCGTATAGATTTTATCACCTTTCAGACGTTTTTGGGGTGAGTTTCGGCTTCAGTGATGAAATCGTTGAAGCGTCTGTTTCTTAGCTCGTTTATCCGAGAGTGGATGTCCCTTTGTAAGGAGTTGAGTTGGGTTTTGAAAAGTGGAGTTCTAAGATGTTGCCATTTCTTCGGGATTCTATTATTTTGCTTAATTAGCTTCAAAATACCGTCGGGGAGGTTATTAGGTTATTATTAGTGCCCTGTGGAGGGCGGAAGAATGTAGCGATTCTAACAGCGAGGGTAATGTCATTAGACAGGGAGGTGATCTCTTCATCGATTTGAGAGATCGATAATATGGGTCTGCATCGAAAGGCTGATGTCTCTAGGTTGAATTTGAGATGTAGCCAGTCGATGTGTTCTGTGTGTGACGGGAGAGATATGTGTGATGCATGGAAGGCGAGGATCACCGGGTTGTGGTCTGAGCTCAGTGCACAGATAACCCGGGGGTCGCTTAGGGGTGTGATATTTTTGGTGAGAAAAATATCGAGAATGTCTGATGCGTATTGTGGGGAGCCCGGAAAGTAAGTAGGGGAGGGAGGAGCTTCCACTGTAAAATCATGCCGAATTGTTTTTCTGAGGATGGCGCGGCCATTGCTATTTCTGGAGCCGCAGCCCCAAGAGGGGTGCTTAGCATTTAGATCCCCGGCGATAATTGTAGGGATGTTGCTGCTGAGAAGCAAGGCAAGATCTTTAAAGTTGTTTTGGAGTTGTGGAGGGTTATAGCATGCAATTACCCTCAAGGGGCCTTTTTGGAGGGAAATTTCAACCCCTATTGTCTCGCAAATGGAGGTAGTTGTAATTCCACGATGGCGGTAGGATTTGTGGACGAGGATTGCCACGCCCCCACCGTTAGAGTGCTCTCTGTCCTTCCTATACGTGATGTAGTTTGGAAGGAAGAGTTTGTGGGATGGGTTGAGGTGGGTCTCTGTGATGCAGGCGATCCCGATGTTTTCCTCCTCCAAGAGTTGGAGGAGTTCTAGAGATCTATTTCTGCAGAGGATGCCGTTGGCGTTCCAGTTGAGGATGTTTATCTCGGAATTAGCCATTATTAGGTCTGCAGAGAGCGGCGGTAATGTTCGTGACGAACTGCATTATGATGTTTTGCAGTTCGGACGCAATGGGGGGCGAGTTGATTTGCAACGGTGCCGCTGATGCTGCACTGTTGCTCACTATGCTCGCATATGTGGTGCGGGTGGGGTTTGTCCGATTTTTATGAGGATTGGGGGTGATGCTCTTTTTCTGTATGAGCTGCGGTGGGGGGTGTTTCCGGTTTTGGGGGCATTTACCGGGTTCACTAGTTTTTGGGGGAGCTTGTCCTTCTTTATGGCTTTGGGGCAGCCCCTGTAAGTTGCCCTGTGCTCTCCTTTGCAGTTAGCGCAGGTGAGGCGCGCATCTTTATTGTCTTTTAGAGGACATGACGGGGTGGCGTGATTGCTGCAAAAAGCGCAGGCCCATGCAGTGTGGCAGTAGTTTGCCGTGTGATTATATTTGAGGCAACACCGGCACTGCGGCGTGCCTTTGGACTTCCTCTTTGCCTCCACTTTTATGTTGAGGCCACCGATGGTGCTTAAGTCGAAGATTGACTTAGCGGCGGGTGAGGAGGGGTCTAGGTGAACGGCCACTAGCAGCCAGATTTTTTCGCCGCTACGCATTCGGTGAATTCGTCGTGAGGTGTAACCTTTCGAATTTAGTTCATTCAGGATGTCTTCGTCTTTGATGGCTTCGTTTATACCCCGAATGACTACAACCAAGTCCCGTTCTTCGGGAAGTTGGTTGGTGGTATATTGTATTTTAGTATTTTCTAGGTGGGCCGTTAGGTGCCTAAAGTCGTCTACCGTTGCCGCGTACACCTTGACCGAGTCAGAGGTGTTGACGGCCCGGCGAACGGAGATTCCGGCATTCTCTATGGCGATCTTTAGTTTTGGCCAAATCATTTTTTGGCGGATGATGATGGGGAGTGGGGGTCGAACAGCGATGGTGGATTCTTTTTCAGTGTCAGAATCCAAATCGGAGAGCGTTGGTGCGGATTTGGCAACGCGAATACGTTTACGGCCTTGCTTTATGAACTCGACTTCTTCGGAGATCGGAGTTGATTCGGAGACGGTTATTTTGGTAGCGGGGTGCAGAAACTTGCTGCTTCCTGAAAGAAATCCGTGGAGGACGAGGATGATATAGAAGTTCCGGTGGTGTGGCGTGATATTGCCACCAATTGAGAGAAGGTTGGGTCTGTTGTGATGGTGATTATTATATTTTGTAGGCGGTCAATGTGATCCCGAAGGCCGATGATAATTTCTATTAGCTTGAAGGGGGGGAGACCGTCGAGGTCGGTGGTAAGGCCGGTGTCCATGTCCATGGAGTCGGACTTACAAATGAGTGGAGGAAGGTTGCCTCCAGTTTGTGATTGGGGGGGGGGGTTAAGGGTATAGGGAAAGGTGGGGTGTGGGAGATTATAACTATGAAGAAATATTTAAATATGTAAATATAAATATAAATATAGGAATGATTCAATTCTAAATAAATAAATAAATATATATATATATATATATATATATATATATATATATATAAGTTATAGAATTAGTTAAAAATGAGGTAAGTCAAATATAAATTATATAAGTTTAATTTAGGAAAGGTTAGTTTGAGTTTAAGATAGATGAGAATTTAAGTTAAAATTAAAATCAAGTTTAAAGTTAAAATTGAATTAAAATTAAAATTAAAAAATTAAAAAATTAAAGTTAAAATTTTTGAGGTTAGTTTTAAAAAGTTTTAAGAGTTTCTTACAAACTTATAATTTATAAATTATATAAATTATAAATTACAAGTTATGTAAGAGATAAATGAGAATTGATGTGTCGATGTTATGTCATGATGTCTCATGCAATGATCATGTCACTGATCGTGACGTTGCCAATGAGTATCATGTGTGGATCATTCGTCTGAGCAGGCTTGGTATTAATACTTTAAGCGGACTACTTTCAGTTGATGTTCGTGATTCAAGGCGCCACCTTCTGGTTGCTGGTGAAACTCACTGCTAAAACCGTTAACTAAATTTATTGATGAAAGTTAAATAATTTTCAATAAAAAACATAGCCTATGTCCTTCCCAAGATAATACAGAATCTATATGTCCAATTTCAGAACAATCGGTTCAGTAGTATTTTCGGTTATCGTGTACAAACAACAACACGCTTTGTCTTTATAAATTATTAGGAGTGTGAATAAGTCTTTCCCGTTTTTTGTAAGAGATGGCGCCACCAATACTGTGCGAGTATTCAATGGTTACATATGTCATAATCAAAGCTTATTCATATGTCAACAATTCCATACTAACACATTAGTTAAATTTTTTTCGCATCATAAATTTTTGATATCGTGAAAATGTCGAAATTTGAGCCGAGTCGACGTCATTTGCGGGAAGTTTCACTTTATTGGTTCAATTTGAAGAAATCTGCTGCCGAGACGCATCGATTGCTTCAGGAGGCTTATGGAGAAGGTTGTGTCGATGATTCAAGTGTTCGCGGATGGTTTCGACGCTTCAAAAGCGGTGATTTCGACGTGGAAGACAAGGAGCGTTCCGGGCGGCCGCAAATCTTTGAAGATCGAGAATTGGCGACTTTGCTTGATGAAGATTCTTGTCAAACGCAAGAAGAACTTGCTGAAGCATTGGGAGTTGGTCGAACAACCATTTCCAAGCGTTTGAAAGCCATGGGAATGATCCAAAAGCAAGGAAATTGAATGCCGTACGAACTGAAGCTGAGAGACGTCGAACGGCGTTTTTTCACTTGCGAACAGCTGCTTCAGCGATATAAAAGAAAGGGTTTTCTGCATCGTACCGTGACTGGCGATGAAAAGTGAATACGTTACGATAATCCGAAGCGAAGAAAATCATGGGGACTACCCGGCCATGCATCATCATCGACGGCCAAGCCAAATATTCATGGCGCCAAGCTCATGCTCTGTATATGGTGGGACCAGCTAGGTGTGGTTTACTATGAGCTTCTGAAACCGAATGAAAGGATCACAGGCGAGGTCTATCGACGACAATTGATGCGTTTGAGCCGCGCACTGCGAGAAGCCAAAAAATGGGTGGATGACTGGGTAGATGCCAAACCGGTCGAATTTTTTCGCAACGGGATTCGTATGTTGCCAGAAAGATGGGAAAAAGTTGTAGCTAGCGATGGCCAATACTTTCAATAATTCATTTGTAACCATTTTTTCACAATAAAGGCTCAAAATTTGAAAAAAACGGGAAAGACTTATTCACATACCTGATGGTATAAACTATAATATAATATAATATAATATAATATAATATAATATAATATAATATAATATAATATAATATAATATAATATAATATAATATAATATAATATAATATAATATAATATAATATAATATAATATAATATAATATAATATAATATAATATAATATAATCTATTTTTCCATCATTTCTTTTTTTCAAACTAAAAAAAACATAGCCTATGTCAGTTCTAAAGTTAATATCATATCATATCATATCATATCATATCATACTAATTTATAAAGATAAAGCGTGTTTTTGTTTGTACACGATAACCGAAAAAACTACTGAATCGATTGTTCTGAAATTTGATATATAGATTCTATATTATTTTGGGGAGGACATAGGCTATGTTTTTTATTGAAAATCATTTTACTTTCATCAATAAATTAAGTTAATGGTTTTAACAATCAGTTTCACCAGCGGAAACTAAGTGGCATCTTGAATCACGAACATCAACTCAATGTACTTCACTTAAAGTATTAATACCAGGCCAGCTCAAACGAATGTTCGTATCCAACTTTGGGATTCGTATCCTAAATGAGGTGTGACGTTTTTTCGGTATTAACTTTTTTGTTCTTCAGGTTCATTGACATTACACTCACACCTTATGGATATTTTTTGATTTTTGTAAATTTTATTTTCTCTTACGTGGGAAGTCTCTCTCTCTTTCTCTCTCTCTCCCCTTTTATAAAATGGTTCTATGGTTCTGTATGCCAAATCATACTGAATATAGTTTGTGACAACAAATTATGTTTTTATTTTTATACATTATATTAACTTCAGAATGGTGACGAGACTTTTTTTTTAGTTTGAACAAAAGAAATGATGGCAAAATAGGGATCTTTACCAACAACCTCGAAACTATGTGATATATATATATATATATATATATAATCGTCATTTCTGTATAAAAAGCCATGGTCTGCTTAAAAAATATGCTATTCGCATACCAATATTTTGCTTGAATTTCAGTTAGCATCACTATGAAAATATTCACGGTGTTTGATTTAAAAAACGAAAATATACGAAATATGTGTATTATGTATGCATGTATGTACGTATGTATGTATGTATGTATATATATATATATATATATATATATATATATGTATATTATATTATATTGTACATATTATATATACACATTTTATATTGGTTTCTACCGAGAAATATTGTATTGGCGTATACGGGCGGTAGATTGCGATATACCGTTGCCTCAAGACGATTTCTGTAGGCAGTTGTGTGTTCGGATGATAGAAAGCAATGTCCAGGTGTTTTTGGGCGATTTCTAGCGGGAATATTGTATTTAATTGACAGAAAACGACGTCCAGGTATGAAGAAATCAACTTCTATGGGAAGATTCGTGTTGAGACGATAAAATACGATATCTAGGTCTTTCCAAACGACTTCTACGGGGAGTATTGTGTTTAAGCGTTAGGAAGCGATGCTAGTTTTCTCGGGACGTCTTCTACTGCGACTATCGTTTTTAGTTGGTAGAAAACGATATTCAGATATGTTGGGACAACTCTCATGGAAAATTCATGTTCAGACGGTAGAAGTTGTTCGGGTATGACGGGAAGATTTCTACGGGGAATTTCGTGTTCGGACGGTAGAAGACGATGTCCAGGTATGACGGAACGACTTCTATGGAGAGATTCATGTTGGGACGTTCGATTACGATGTCGGGATGTTTTGGAATGATTTCTACGGGGAGTGTTAAAGAGACTTCTATTAAGAGATTCATTTTATATCATTCGAACACGTACACTCCCAGTAAAAGTCGTTCGGGGATACTTGAACATCGTATTCTACCTCCCCAACACGAAACTCTCCATAGGAGTCGTCCCGCGACATGCTCTATATTCCGAACATGATACTCTCTATAAACGTCGTCTCGAAACACTTGAAAATCTTTTTTTACCGCTCGAACTCGAAAGTACAATTTGACTTATAGAAGCCGTATGTAATATGCATATATGTGTGTGTTCTATATGGTTAAATAATAAATATTAAAAATAATTATAAAAAAATAATTAAAAAAATAATTATAAAAAAAATAATATTAAAAATAATATTAAAAATAATTATTAAATACGGTTGTACAATCTGTATATACATACTGTATATACAGAAGCGACGATAGGTAAATTACGATCAATGACTTATAGAAATATATATTTTTATATATAGAGTACTTTCTACTTAAATATTATTGAATTGTTTAAGAAATCGGTTAAATTATTATCTCGGGCGAAACCGAAACGGTGGATGCTGTTAACGTATAAAAACAAAACCGTAATTTGTCGTCACAAATTATATTCAGTATGATTTGATATACACAACCGTTTTATAAGAGAAGGCGGAGACAAAGACAGACAGAGAGAGAGAGAGAGAGAGAGAGAGAGAGAGAGAGAATTCCGCACATAAGAGAAAATAAACTTTGCGAAAATCAAAAGATGTCCATAAGCTGTGGGTGAGTACTGTCAGATGAACCTGAAGAACAGAAAGGATAATACTGACTAACGTCACAACTTCTTTAGAATATGAATCCTAAAGTTGGATATAATCATTCGACTGAGCTGGCCTGATATTAATGGTTTAAGCTGACTACTTTGAGTTGATATTCATGATTTAACATGCCACCTTCTGGTCGCTGGTGAAACTCACTGCTAAAACCGTTAACTAAATTTTTTTTGATGAAAGGAAAATGATTTTTATAAAAAACATAGCCTATATCCTTGCGAAAATAATTTAGAATCTATCTCGCTGCTAAAACCGTTAACTAAATTTTTGTTGATGAAAGGAAAATGTTTTTATAAAAAACATAGCCTATATCCTTGTGAAAATAATTTAAAATCTATCTATCAAATTTCGAAGCGGTTTAGTACTTTTTTTATCATGTACAAACTATAACACTCTTTGTCTTTATAAATTAGTATGATAAAAATGTTATGTTCTTATCTTGTAATATCTTTCAGACGTTTAATAAGTTTTTATTGATGATATGAGTGTTACTATTGACGTCTTTGTTTATTTTGTTTATAATAATTATCGAATTATATAATGTAATGATGTCTGCTTCTTGTTAACGATGGACTAAATTTATATAGCTATTTATTTTTTCTAAGTCAGTAGTATCCGGATTTCCAAAGACATATTTGATTGCTATTCCTAATTCATCAAAGAGATCTATTTTTTCCGCTCTTTTTGTGATATTATTTGCTGTAAGTTCTTCAGTATTTCTTTACTTAATTTAAATGTCTGTTTCAGTGAACTGGATTTCTGGAATTCTTTAAGTTTCTGTCAATGTTGTTAAATTTATACGAAAGTGTAGGTAATAATAATTTGCAATAATTCTTCTCTTTCCCTTTTGGTGGATGCAAGATGTTTCATCAAGAGGTTTCGATCTGATTACTCTTGGCAATTGGAGCGATGTTATCACTATCAGTAAAATCTTCATTCTTCTGTAAAACAATGGGAGGTTTTTTAATCTTTTGGCAGTTCGTAGATCGTAGCGACGTAGTTACCTGTGTATATAATATTCTAAAGATGGGCCTTTTCGATTTTTCTAATAGTAATATTTGATAGTCTGGTGCCATCTCATAGCGTTACTGCTGACGGGTTTTAATAATAATTTCTTTATTTTTAAAACTTTAGTTTCATGAGGCAAATTTCGCTTCTCTTTTTATTTTTGACATAATTTTACATAAGAAGATAGAATTTCCTTTTTTCGAGTTTCGTTGTACCTCTCCATTACGTCAGCTTCTGCTTTCATAGCATGCCTATATAATTCCTTTTATGAACCAAATAAAAACGTAAACGAAGACAATTTTGTAGAAAAATAAATAATCTGATTGTGTAAATAATTGCCGTATTCATGTAATTTACAATAACGTTGTTCAGATTTTTATTCACTAAAATTCAATAGATTTCTCAGAGTTACATGCACTCTTTCAATTAGTCCATTTGAAGTGTACCGGTTTTCAATATGGTGGATGTTACTAAATTCTCTTGATACTCCTGAGTTAAACTCACATCCATTGTCTAGTCATTTGGCCGGAGAAGCCGTGGTGCGATGTAGAATATCTTAATCAATACGGTAGTGACATTTCCGTCAGTAAGTACATCACTATATTTTGAAAAATGTCAATCATTATTAACAATTCTTCTTTATTCGCGTGAAAATTGTTCATATGTATAGATTGAAGCGGTCTGTACATACATAATACATGTCTTACCTGGTAAGTCGTAACTTTAAATCGCGTAAAGACTTCATTCATATTTGTGCTCTAAGTACAGTTTGCACTGTTTCATATATATATGTATAATTCTATTCATTTTTAATATATAGAATTTCTTCATAAAATGTGTTGTTTTCTCCTGTATTTCGTTATGATTTTTGTCATGATACGAGATCAGAGTATTAACTAATGCGACAAAATTCAAAAATTGACTATATTTAAAAATTAAGGGACATCGCTGCGATCCACTTCAAACTAGTCCCCTCCCGCATTTATACACTTATTCCAGCAAGTTTTCCAGTTTTCGTAACAATTCTGGAACACTTCTAGTGGGACCTCTTCGAGTACCTTCGTCACAGATTCTTGGATGTCTTGAACGGAGTCAAAATGTCGACCTTTGACGAATTTTTTTAAATGGGGGAATAGGAAAAAGTCCCAGGGTGACATGTCCGGTGAATAGAGCGGTTGTGGTAACGCTGCGATGCCTTTAGATGCTAAAAACTGAGGGATACTAAATGAACTGTGACAGGGAGCATTATCGTGATGCAGAACCCAAGTCTTTGTGATCCCTGAATGCACTCTGAGCACCGTTTTTCATAATTTTTTGAGCACATTGCGATAGAATACTTGATTTATGGTTTCTCCAGGTGGTACAAACTCTTTGTGAAGCACCCCTTTGCTGTCGAAGAAGTAATGAACATGGTTTTCACTTTGGACTTGCTCATTCTCGCCTTCTTTGGCCTTGACGTTCCAGAGGACAACCACTGTTGGCTTTGTTCATTTGCAAGTTTCTGCGGTACCATCTTCACGCACAGCTTTTTCATAGCAAAATCTTCGGTTAAAATCTTTCTAACTGTTTCTCGGCTAACATTCTATTCGTCAGCCTATATTCGAATGGTTAAGCGCCGGTCTGAGGAAACAAGGGCATGAATGCGCTGCGCATTCGTGTCGATTCGCACTTGCATTGGCCTGCCGCTCCGCGCCTCGTCTTTGACGCTCCCACGGCTTTTTTTAAATTAGACATGCCATTGAAACACCTGACTATGACTCAGGGGATCTCTACCATTCACTTTAAGCACTTTTTCACAAGTTTCTGTCGCGGTTTCGTCGAGTTCACGCACCGTTGCTCGAAATTTCTCTGTTGCATTTTCGTGATATACACTACTCGCGCGTGTTATCAAATATTAAACAGCTGCCGAAGAAATGATCGTACAAGGATTGCTTGCTTCAAATAATAGAGATATCTAAAGCTTTTACAATATACTGATTGATTGTCTCCTATAGTGATGGCGTGAGTCACTGCTAAGGTTACGGATAGCTTTTCGTTTGTACGTTCACGTCCTTGAGTTCGTAGGTAATCTAAATGTGTTAACATTTCTTGAATTTACAGTAGCATTAAATGAAATTGTATTTCTAGAATTATTAAAGTAATTGTGTTTCAGTCTATTCTCTTTAATTCTCTGAAAGTTCAGAAATTTTATTTGCTGCTTGTGGTTGCGTGTAGTTGTCAAGCTTTCGATAATTTGCTGAACAAGCTTCGATATCATTTAGATTGAAGTGTATTAGGTGTAAATGGTATGTCTTTTAGGTTATTGATAAATGTATTTCGCGCAATATTTTCAAAAAATTCATATTACTTATATCTTTAATTAGCGTTTTTAACATTCAATTGAATGCGTTCCTTTAACTTAATTAATTTCTATTTACTTTTGACGGCGTAATTATCAGAAATTTGATTTGATAATTGATAGCACGTTGCCAATTTATAAATTAATAAATCCGCTGAACTAAGGTTGGTTTAACTATTTCTCAAAACTCTTTAACATTCATTCCATCTTATGGGATTATTTGCGACTATCAAATTTAAAGCTATTTTATTTATTTATCTTTTTTTTATTTTTATCTATATATCTATTTTTGACTTAATTAAGGCAAATAATGATAGGTGATTCATCACACCATCTATTGTAGTTAACGCTTCTATAAAGTTATTACATCGTCATTAGTATAGATTAGTACAGATCTAGAAAATCCCGACGTTCAGAATAATCTCTATAATACATTTCAAATTATAATATATGATTTAGGTAGTTACTCTAAGTTATTTTAATTTATTTTACTTCACACGATCACGTTCTATTTGCATTCCAACAAACTTATTCGTCACTCAGCAGTTATATTAGAACTGCTTTTTAGATAATAGAGTACCTCATTAATCACGCACTGACTCTCGGAATATAAATATTAGAAATATATATATATATATATATATATATATATATATATGTGTGTGTGTGCGTGCGTGTGTGTGTGTGTGTGTGTGTATTACATACGGCTTTTACGGTGAAAATTGTACTTTCGAGTTCGAGCGGTAGAAAAAGATTCAAAGCGTCTCGAGACGACTTATACGGAGAGAATTATGTTCGGACGATACAATATATTTGGAGACAGTGATAGAGTTTCTTGTTGGGGAGGTACAATACGATTTACAGATATCCTGGGACGATTTTTACTGGGAGTTGGATTTTCGAATGATAGAATATGAATCTCTACATAAAATTCGTCCCGTCATACCTGGACCTCGTCTTCTGGACGCGAAATCTCCCGCACAAAATTGACTAAAAATATCTGGACATCCTATTCTATCGTCTGAGCACGAAACTCCCCATAAAAATCGTTGGCAGACACTTGGTCATCGTGTTCTGCTGTTTGAACACGAAACTCCCTGTAGAAGTTGTCCCGACAAACTTGGAAATCGTTTCCTACGAACTAAACATGATCTTCCCGCAGAAGCTGCGCCGACGAAGATAGACATAGTTTCATACCGATTAAACACAATACTCCCCGTAGAAGTCGTTCGGAAACATCTGTACACGAAACTCCTAGTAAAAATCTTGCTGAGGCACTGGGATATCGTATTAAACCGCCCGTACACGAAAATACAATATTTCCCCATAGAAGCCGCATTTAAATTATATATATTGCCACCGTGGTTTTCGACAATCGAGTATTTCGAGTAGTTCAATATATCGATATTGAGCGCAATCTGCAGCGACGCGACGCTAACGCGCGACGCGCAAAAGACTTTCGGTCGAACCGCCGAGCAGAGAGGAGGAAACCTGAAACCGCTCGTGCCGAACACCTTTGACCACCCGTGTAAGAAGGGAGAGGTCGAGAGAATAGAAGAAGACGAAGGACGAAGGTACCTAGTGTACTTCCTGTATTCACTCTACCCGCCACGGACAAAGGTGATCGTCCCCAAGCCACAGCAACAGCCACGAGGAGCGAAAAGCCGCGCAGCGTGCCACGATGTCTTAAGGGCTACCGGGTCCGCTGTCATATTGGGGGCATACCCGAGCCGAGCCGCCGTTCTTCATCGCTGCCACACGATCTGTCCCGTGTCTCTCGGACAACAGTCGCCCTTAGCTGAGAGCTCCGCTGATCGACAGCGCTTGTCCGACAAGTACAATTGTGTGTATTAAAATAGATATCGCGCTCTCCCATCTCTCACCGCGTCCTCAGCATAGTAAACTTCCCCTCTCCAGTCCCCCCTTACCGTGCCGCCGTGTCCCGTTCAGACCAAGTATATCCCGTGATAGAACCCGCTCCAGATTGAGTCCGTGCTATGTATATTGTAAATAGTATTCTCGTTTGAATCCGCACTTATTGTATGTAGTATGTTAATGTAATAAATACTGAGTTCGATTAGTGTAATTATCATGATATATTTCATCTTCACTTTCTCTTTTCCCCGTTCGAGAGTATAGCAGTGCAGCATATATAGTAAGTGAAGGTGTAACATAAGCTAAGAGTAGCCGTGTGTAAGTACTAGGTTACAATATATATAATGTCACATACACATTATTTCGAGGTTGCTGGTAAAGAACTCTATTTTACTGTTCAAACTGAAACAAACATAGCCATGTCACTTTTGAAGATAATATAACATGTAAACAGAAAAATATAATTTGTCGTCACAAATTGTGTTTAGTATGATTTCGCATACAACCATTTTATGATAGAAGACAGAAAGAGAGAGAGAGGGGGGGAAGAGATTTTCCCATAATGGAGAAAATAAAGTTTACAAAAATCAAAATGTATCCAAAGGTGTAGATAGTATCAGATTATCCTGAATAACAAAAATGACAATACCGATTGAAATTACACCTCCTTTAGGATACTAATCCCAACGTTGGATATGATCATTCAAATGAACTGGCCTGGTATCAATACTTTAAGCTGACTACTTTGAATTGATATTCGTGATTCAAAACGCCACCTCCTAACAGCTAATGAAACTGATTGTTAAGACCGTTTGTAATATACTACTGCTGGGAAGTTTAAAAACAATAAAGGTTTAAAAAACAGTTTTTAATTAAATTGATTTTTAATATATATATATAATGAACGTAAAATACAAATAACAATCACCTTAGTGTACAAACGAGATACGAATAATACTTTCTGCGCTCAAACAGCGCCCTTTATAGACTTTCTTCTTATCGCGGGTCAAATTTCGGGCGATAAGCCCCATTCGTCGATCGCAGCCTAAACACTTCGCACAGCCGGACGGTCGGAGAACCCGAGGTGGTAATCTGACACCGTCCAAACCTCTTTCGTAAAATCTCAAGATTTTCCTCCGACTATTATTTGATTACCTTAGTTGTAAATCATATAAAAATCAGTTTTCAGGAAAATCTTCGATTTACCCGTCATGGTACGGATCAATTGCTTTTATGGAAGCATAACCAGTCAAACCTCTTTCGTAAAATCTCAAGATTTTCCTCCGAATAATATTTGATCACCTTATTTGTAAATCATATAGAAGTCAGTTTTCAGGAAAATCTTCGATTTTACCCGTCATGGTACGGATCAATTGTATACCTTAGTTGTATACAGTTTGTGGCTTTTAACGAAGGTTTGCTCGCGATCCTGACTTCAATAATTAATTAATTTCAATTCAAACGCAATTAAATTAATTCATTGAGTCCGATTCAAAATTTCAAATTATATCTTATAAAATAAGATTTCAAATCACCAACCTATGATTTCGTTAAGCATTATTCAATATCTTGTATGTACTTACATATCATTTATAAACAGTTTTTATAATTCGTTCGGCGCCGTTTTGTCCGAGGAGATCGTATAACATTTCTTACTCATATATTCTCTCGCAAATATAATATTATATCAATCTTTTATTTACATTATTTCCAATCTTAAAACTAAACATTTCTCGCAACATACTTTATAACTATATCTAGTTAAAAAAGAAATACTAAACCTATATATATATATATATATATATATATATATATATATATACACATATATAATATGGCAACGCGATATTATAAAAATTTCTTGTAAACTATTACGCATTAATTTAATGCAATATCAGACTAAATAATTCTGACATTTAAAGTCATCAAATTACACTTCAATTTATAGCTCTACTTTCTTAAACTATAAACATACATAAAGCTATTCATATATTGGTTTACACAATGAAAACCCTTTCCTGTGATATAATCTATAATCTAAACCTAAATTAATTATAACGACACACAAATTTCTATAAGTTTAAGTTCAAATTCTAAAAACTATAAGAAGGTATTTTCTTGTTGAAATATAAATTCTTACAGCTAATTCGGGTTCTGTTCGTAACACCGTTAACTTAATTTATTGATGAAAGTAAAATATTTTCGATAAAAAAACATAACCTATGTCCTTGCGAAGATAATTTAGAATCTATATATCAAATTTCAAAGCGGTTTAGTATTTTTTTATCATGTACAAACAAAAATACGCTTCATCTTTATAAATTAGTATGATATGATATGATAGAATTATGTCATGTTACAAAAAAAGTAGGAACTTAGAGCTCGAAATGGATAAAGTAAAGAAGTTTTTCACGTCTGTACTACAGCTATAGACCATTATAAGGTGTGTTTGCGCTTTCTACGCACTCATATAAATAAGTATGCGTATTAGTTCTCTGCATTTACAACGCTGCGAATCAATTCGTTATCCTTTTATATTTTCTTAGCGATTTGTTGACCAAGACGCTTCCTTTCTCTGGCTAAAATTTAAAGATCTTGTCTGTGTTTCTCGAATTCTACTAAGGTGGCGTTTCGGTATTACTACAGGGCCTTCCCTTTCAATATATCATTTAGGCTCTGTAAAATATGTATAATATGTGCAACTATACATGTTCCAAGAGAGGATACATATCCCGACCATTGACATGGCTTCAATCTCATTATCTGCTCTAATTTTTTAGCGACTTCCTTAGGTGTATGTAAGTTTATATCATCCGGAATTTATCGGGTACCACTAGTATCCGTGATCATCCATATAGAGCAGTGGGGACTGTATTTCAACAAATTTGAATATTAATGGTATGAAGCTAAATGCTAGAGTGATTAGTTTTCATTAATAATTAGTTTGGATAAAATCAAAATTTAAGTATTTTTTTATCTTAATAATAAAATCTATTTGTTTTTTCTAATGGAAATACTGGAGATGAGCATTTTGCATTCGAGGCCAGCATTATTCACAGCTAAGCAAATATAGATTAGTATACGAATCGCCGATGATTTTGAATTTACGCCATTTTGGATTACAGATTATCTAAGCCTATTTATATCTGCTCTTCAATTCCATTTTCTCCGCTTTTTCCTACTTTTCCATTATCAATCTATATCCTAGTGCCGAGATTCAGTCTCTTTATAATCCTAACCGTCGCTTCTATTTTAATTAACTAAAAATTGGTAAATGCAATACCTCTACACTCGACGAACAAAAATATGATTCTTCAAGTAACTTAAGCTACTTTTTATTCCAAATTTCTTTAATTATGCTATTGTTAATTTTGCATTATAAATTAATACTTTCCTAATAATGTGTAATTTATTTATACGTTCTAATTTTATTATAATAACGCAGATAGACTTAATAAATTTCAACTGTGCATATTCAATAAAAATTTAAAGTTTATCTGTTTTTTTTATGTTATTTAATGTCGCTCTATTTATGCTTCCAAATACCGGAACTAATCAGCGACGGATGTCTATGATGTGTTTGTAAAAAAAGCACATGTAAATTATTACAACGATGTTCGTGCCAATCGGCTGAGTCCGGGATTTGAACTCGGATCACCAAGTTACTAGTCCTTGCTCTAGCGATCGAGCCATCGTAGACCTCAAGTTTATCTGTTGTTAAGTTTAATGCATATTTACTGCTTCCTTACATTTTAAGATCTTTTAATGTACCTGTAGAAGCTATGTAGGAACATAAAAATGAATTGATATATTTAAATGCTATTTGAAAAGTATACATATATAATAAAAAATTCATAATATGAATAAGAATTTGTTTAAATTAATAAATATTTTTATCGGTCTTATAGTCTTTATAATATAATATATTAACTAAAATAATAAAAGTTAGACTGTCCTTGTTTATAATCCCCCGGTACGGTTCATCCTCAGGAACTAAACTAAAATGAAAAACCCAGCATGCTACATTACGTATATATCCTATCCCCACTCTAAATTTATTTATATAACATTTATAGGGCTCCCACTTTCTTGACTTAAATACAAAATACAAATTTTATATTAATAAAAAATGATAAGTGTTGTACAATTTGTACAATTGTACAATTACCTGACTCTAACTTTAAATTTACATTATTTCGATTTTTCAAAATATGAATATTTTTAAGAATTTTTTTTATATTTATTTTTAATAGCTTGTTCCAAAATATCTACATTTTCAAAATAGAAAGAATATAACAAGTCTGAGCTATATTCTTTTAGCCCGGATGTACCACTCATGCTTGGAAGGCTATGCTGATGCACATAACTAATAATAATGTGCATAAAATAATTCTTTGCTTAGGTATCTACCCGTTTGTCCAATGTAATATTTATCACAGTGTTTACAATTTCTTTGGTATAGCACTCCTCCTTTCAAACATTTATCATCCTTATCTTTACAATCATTAAATAGTCTTCTTATATTATTATTGTTTCTAAAGTAAACTTGAATATTATGCTTCTTGAATGCACCTCTAATTCTTTCCGACAACCCTTTACATATCGTAATACCACCATTCTATTATTATTGGCCCTCTTTTCCACCTTACATTTTCTAGGATTATTATAAATCCGACTCACTCTCTCTCTCTCTCTCTCTCTCTCTCTCTCTCTCTCTCTGCAATCATTTTATCGGCAAAGTCTATTGGATAATCATTTTTAATGAATATCTCTTTAACTAATTTTAAATTATCTTTTCTAAAATCTTCGTGCGATAATTTTATTGCTCTGTCAATGACTCCTTTTATAGTACTTATCTTGTTTCCAATAGATAGTGTGAGTTAAAATTTAATAACTGACCTAAGAATTTGTTTAACATTAGAATTAATAATCTAGAAATGATGGAATGAATTATCAAGAATTCAGGACATAAAAATTATTCAAATCTATGACCCAAACATAGAACATACTTCTCTTGAGTGAAACATATTCATTAAAATATTGTAGAGGCCCGGCGGCACCGGTATAGAAAGTGACATGTCGATCGTGCTTGTAGCGAGACTCTGAAACCCTGAACCGGCACCCGGCTGATTCTCATGACCAATCTCCCACCGTCTCCTCCCCCGCTTGGGCCAGGAAGTAATGCCACTCCAATAGGGGAGTACGGATGATACTCGTGGGAAAGAGCACGCCACTGACTGGAGAGAAGCGACAAGAAGGGAAAATCAACCTCAGGCAATAAATAGGAGGAAACAGAGCGGAAAGGGGCTAGAGAGCGAGCACCCGTTGAGCGAGCAGCCATGAAGCGAATGGGTATAATTACACCCTCGAGTTGTATATTTAATAAATAAAGAGTTTTTGTTTTATACACAAATCAATCTTTCTACCTGTATCAATTAATTCCTATCTGGATTTCTACAATAATGAATAAAAAATTTCAAACATGTCATTATTCTAGATTATCTAATTAAATTTATAATGAGATTGCTGTAGAGTAAGGGTATGACGTGTGTTCAAATAATAAGATGACTTGGAAAATATCGAGAGCTATGTCCGTTCGATTATCGATTTTTTTTATTTTCTGTTGGCATAGGTGTACCGAGCATATGTTCACGGCTTTAGCTCTATAACATTATTTGTTTATTTGTGAATGGAATACAGAGTTATAAATGTTTTGTGTGCTCGGCGATTTGCTTTTACAATAAATTGAGGAAAGAGTTTGCATTAAATTTTGTGTCAAAAAACCGAATTCTGTGTTCTCAAACTCTTGAAATTTTTACAGTTACAAGCGGTGCGTCTACTTTGACTAAAAAGAATGTGTATAAGTGGTACAAGCTGTTCTAAGAAGGTTGAGAGTATGTCGAAGATGAAAACGTTCAAGCAGTGAAAGATATTGTCTTTCAAAATCGTCGAATCACTATCAAAGAAGTTGCTGAAGATGTTGGCATATCAGATGGCTCATGCCACGCTTTTTTCGGATGTTTTGTCGATGGAACGCGTGTCAGCGAAATTATACAAAAACTGCTTAATTTGAAGGGTTATAAGATAATAATATAAGATGAATTGCGGGTATATGGTTATGACGTCGAAACTAAAGCCCAATCATCCCAATGGAAAATCCCAGAAGAACCAGGACCGAAGAAGGCACGCCAAGTTTGATCAAATGTCAAGGTTTTGCCCACATATCCATACAAAAAACAACATATATGAGGGTGGATTGATGAGTTTCCGGCCTGACCAAGAGATGGCGCCACTAGGTCTACCTTGAGGTGGCGTTCTATAGTACCATCCTTAGATAGCTTGTAGCTATAATTTCAGTCCGATCGCCAATATTAGTTTAGGTTTGGGAGCACTCTGAACAAGACGCTTCTGTGTTTTTCGTAAAAATGGAAAAGCTGGAAAATCGTGCTGTCATCAAATACTTTTGTTTGAAGGGGTTAACGCCGAAAGAAATTAAAGAAGAAAGGGAGTCAACACTAGGGACATCCTCCCCATCATATTCAACCGTTAAGCAGTGGGTTTCCAAGTTTAAAAAGGGTTGTGTGAGCACCTCTGATGAGTCTCGCTCAGGACGCCCCATTGAGGTCACAACTCCAGATATGATCGAAAAAATCCATTAAATAGTGCTGAAAGACCGCAGATTAAAAGTGCCTGAGATAGTTGAGATCTGTAAGATGTCATATGAATGTATACAAAATCTTTTAAACCAACATTTGTATATGGAAAAACTCTGTGCAAGATGAGTGCCGCGTTTGCTAACAGTCCATCAAAAATTGGTTCCAAAGAACATTTCTACTGCCAATTTGACGTTATATAAGCATAATCCAAGCGAATTTTTGCGTCGATTCGTAACCGTTGACGAAACTTGGCTCCACCACTACACTTCTGAAACCAAACAACAGTTTAAACAGTGGATTGGACCAGGGGAACCAACTCCAAAGAAGGCAAAAACAATTTTTTTCGATGAACAAGGTTATGGCTACTGTTTTTTGGGATGCATGAGGTGTTATATACATTGATTACCTTTAAAAGGATAAAACTATCACTGGTTTATACTACGCAGACTTATTGCAACATTTGAGCCGCGAAGTGAAAATTAAACGACCTCATCTGGCGAAGAAAAAAATCTTGTTTCATCACAATAACGCACCAGCGCACACGTCAATCGTGGCGACGGCTAAAATCAACGATCTAAAGTTTGAATTGATGCGGCACACTCCCTACTCTCCAAACCTAGCCCCGAGTGATTATTATCTGTTTCCTAACCACAAAAAATGGCTTGGCGGTAACAGATTTGCGGACAATGAAGAAGTAATGGAAGATGTAAATGGGTATTTTGAGGAGCTTGACGAATCAGTTTATAGAGATGGCATTACTAGAGTAGAACACCGCTATGAGACATGTATCAGCCTTGAAGGAGATTATTTTGAGAAATAAAAAAAAATTCTTAAAAACGTTGTTTTTCTTGGTCAGAAACTTATCAATCCACGTTCGTATACTATGTTTCATTTTTAAACATCGATTCGCGAAATTCGCTCAAACGTTGTACCTTAAAAAATGAGGTTACTTATGTAACATCGAGCTAATAATTTTAATAAAATAATATTAATTTAAACATTGAAAGTATATTCATATACACGTATAAATGTAAACTAGAGTTTAAATATAATATATAATAATAGAGATAAATATATATATATATATATATATATATATATATATAAATAAATGTAAGGTATTATAATACGTACAAGTATATATATATATATATATATATATATATATATGAAATGTATTATAATACGTATTAACACCTATATATATAGGTGTGTATATATATAAACATAATATATACTAATAACACATAAAAAAATATATATATACATTTATAAAGAAAATAAATACATACAATAATAATAATAATACTTGAACATATATATGTATTTATATAAATAAATATATATATAAATAAAGTTTTGTAGAATAAGAATCGAAACTAAATTGACCGAATTTCATCTAGCATGTCATCATCTTATTTGGGCGAGGAAAACAATTTCATAATACCGCCGAAATAAGACGTTGGCTTGCGCAAGATCATACGTCAGAAGCGTATGTTTCTCCGATGAAAGTCTCATAGGTAACGCAACATGTACATTAGCGATGCGCTAGTGTACAATTTTCGATGTTTAATTTATAGTAAAATTAATACTTTAAACAATTAAACTACATTTTTAATACAACAAATATTTAAGAAAAAAATTATAATGAATGTTTTTGATAAAATTTAATTGTTTATACTAGTATTAAGGCTAAAAGTAAGCAAAGTAAACAATGTAATAAAAAAGCTGTAAAAACGAGGATCAGAGAGAGGGATTGCGGATGATCATGGAAAAATCGGGTATATAAAGCCCCGATTTTTCCACAAAAATTCATTCAGTCAGCAGCATTCAGTCAAGCAGTCTCCCGTAAGTCCTCTCTCTGTCACTAGGCATTCCCGAGCTAGTGGAAGCAACTCCAGGCTCAAAACTGCCTAAAAAAATAGAAATACATATGTGTATTAAAATTAATACACGTATGTATTAAAAATAAAGGGTAACGTGTACGGAAGGGTAAAAATGCCCAGACGTCACACTTATATTCATAGGACACTTTTTCGTTAACAGAAGTTAAACGATTCGCACGGACTCGGGTTTACGTTTATTGTTGTGCACATCGAAAATGGTCACGCACGTGCTGAGTCTCCGTGCGGAGACGCGCGCATTTTCTCGCGGTAAAGGGGCGATGAGCCACGATCGCATGCGCGGGGGCGGCGAGAGTGAGACCGAGAACCGTGTTCCAGTTCAGTTACGCTCGGCACGCCGAGCAGTCGACGCGCCAACGTAGTTCGTCGCTCTTCTATATCCTTTCTTGTTTTGCTTACGATGCGCTCATGAATCTAAGCCAGCCAGAAGCACAGCTAACTCTCACCTCTGTTCTGACTTCTATCCTATCTATGGAGTTATTGTAGAATTTATTTTTGTTTTTCGAGTGCAATGTAACTACGTATTACGCGGGTCAGACCCGTGATTTTCGCGTGTTTCGGACGGGCACAGGAACTGTAAATTTATTTGGGAAGCTTTTTGTATTGGATGAGTAGGAGCAACGCGCAATGACAAATTCGAAAGTATGATAGAAAGTCATAAAATACAATTAGAAAAAGGGACAGCGAAGTTAGCTCGTTGGTTCTCATCGTTCAATAAGAAAGAAAGCATTTTCAGCCTATGAAGCTGCTTATCACTTTTAACAGATGACCAGAAGAACGCTGAGAGAATTGGAATAGTTCTGAAATTACTGCAGTTCGTAAATGAACTCTCATAGAGCAAATTAAAATTGATGAATAAACAAGAGGCCGGCCATGCATAGAGTGTTAGGATTTGATCGCGAAAGACCGAAGAACACGTGGGCGCTGTCAAACAGAACGGCGATCAGCTGTGTCTCCTTATTCTCCCGCTCGCTCTTTTGTGCTCAGCTGTCCTCTTCTATTTTATTGCTCGACAAGCCATTCTCGGTTGGTCAAGATCAGTCGGCATAGTACCAAGACAGCGATAATCGTTTCGAAAAATTCACGGACTACTTTAATAATTACTAACAACAATGTGAAGAAAAACATTGCCTGCAAGCTAAAGTTCAGATATATTTGACTTTTTATACGTAACAAGGTCTTTACCGCAGAAAGAGTGGTAAGTTCCGTATATATACATTTTTAATTAGTTTAATACTGAACTAGCGAACTGCTGTCAATGTCGTACTCGAAAAATATAACTTTTACTTAATGAAAAAATTCATTGCGTTTGCGACTGAAAATGAGATTTTTCTTTAATTCTACAATTATATATAATCGGTATGCTTGTACATTGAAATATACCGTAAATATCTGCTATATAAAAGAAATTCATTGCACATTTTATTGCAATTATATCTTTCGAACGAACACCTCTCGAAACCTATCAAAATGACATGCTGTGCATAAAGATATGAAAAATAGATTGCGAAATTACGTGTTTCTTATATATTGTTTGTTAAGTTTTGTTATGCATCTATATATTTTTGTTCTTGTCAATATATATATATATATTTAATAATGTAATAAGCGTATTCATACCATAATTTTAGTTATATTTTAAATAATTATGATACCAATTGAATTGTACTTTTGTCGACTGCCTATATACAAATTAATAAATATTTTTTTATTGGTGGTGGGGATGGAGTACATATAGATTAGAATATAAGGTTTAGTTTAGTCCCTGATGAGGAGCCGTAGCGAGCTCGAAACGTTGGACTGGATCTTCAATTAGGTAAGGGTGTTGGGGACAGTCAGACTGCACTTTACTAACAAAGAATTTTTTCAGCTAATATTTTATTTTCAGATTAGTCTACAGGGGTGAATGTAAACAAGGACAGTCTGACTGTCATAATTTTAATTTAATTTTTAATTTAATTTTAATTTTTAATTTTTATTTTATTTTTTTATTTATTTTTATTTTTATTTTTTATTTTTATTTTTATTTTATTTTTAGATTGAATTGATTGGACTGTAAGACCAATAAAAAAATATTTATTAATTATTATACCATATTATTTTGTTGTTGTTTTAAAAAATCTTTTTATTATTTTTAAGTAGAATGTCTTTAATGCGCGTTTTTATTTAATAATGTATAAAAAACGCATATTTGAAAAAATTGATCCAAAACTAATTTATTTTATATGCATTTATACAAATTCATTTATTTTCTTAAAAGTTTCATTATAAAAAAATATAGTACTATTAATCTCACTTATGATTACAGCATTTAAATCTGCTAAAAAAAACGACCCTTCTTGTTTTATTAAAAATCATAAATTACATTTAAGAATTTAATTTTTTAATCTATATCAAAAATATTGAATAATATTAAAATGTACTCGCTTGCTCGCTATGTTGCTGATGTGAATAAGCAATCTAATGAAATTTGAATCATTGCACTTATATCGATAAAATATATTATTTTAATAATAAAATAGTATTAAATGTAAAAAAAAATTATTTATTAAATCATGTATAGAATGTTAAAGTAAAAATATAAAATATTTTTAAAAAATTACTATGAAAAAAATGAAAAATTAATCCCCTATTTAAAATTTTGCACTGCTTTTAGTGATATAATTTTCTTGAATATATTTTAAATATTTATAATTCAATATAGATTAATTACAAGACTTGTGAATGCATAAAAACATGCATGAAACAAGTTAGATATATAAACTTTGTATAATCACATATATTTGTCAAAATTTCTTTTGTTTGTCATTTTAAATGATATTTTAGATTCTAGAAAATTTTTATAGAAGTGGAGAAACTCGTACAGAATAAATGTCAAGCAGACTCAATTTTTTAGCTTACAACGCCTTTTTTCGAAACTACTTTTTTGCTTTACTGAATCAGTGAGTTTTAGTGTTTAATCGATATCCTTCAAAGTAAGGCACATAGTTTCACAACTTGCACAGAGCCAAATTGACTTTAATTGATAATTTATACAGTCGTACGTGGTTCACCAGTTCTTGATAGTGGAAAATATACACTAAATTGTAAATTGCAACTATAAATACACTTACAGTTACTATTGTGATTGAATTTTTACAAAAATTTAAAAAAAAGACATTTTAATACATTGCCAATTAAAGACCGATTCATTTTTAAGTACGTATGTAGTAATAAAATGAGATAAAACTGCTTAATTTATGAAATAATGAAGTGAAAACACAATCCTTCTTTCAGGGCAGAATTTTTATGTATTAAAAAGAAAATCTATATTTTGATTAAAATGCGACGTTTCCATTTTTATTTTTCACTACATAAAAATTCTGTCCTCAAAACAGGATCGTTTTTTTCACGTCATGACTTTATCAAGTTAGGGGTGATTTCGACTATAATTATAATTAATTAATTTATATTTATTATTAATATTGAAGATATAATTAACAAACGTATTTTAAATCTTTAAAATGATTCATTTATTATAATAAGTGACAGAATCGAAATTACAATACTTTTATTATAAGGAGATTCTGTTGTAAAGAATATACACTATTTAGATTTGTTAACAACGTTTTATTTTAACTATTATTATTATATGGATAATTGAAGTTTTGATAAATAATGTATGAGAACTTAAGATAGAGCTAAGCTCAATCTGAAGCGTAGCGCAATAAAAATTTAGGCCTTCTATCGTTCAGTTAAAATTCTATTCAGCACTGAAATTTTTTCGCATTTTTTTTCTTTAAATTTATAGCATTATGGGCAAGAATGTGAAAGCGAAGAGAAGCCTAGTCGTCTCCTGAGACGGTGACGCTACGGCTGAAACGTAGCGCTAGAAAAGCTTTTAATGCCTTACGCACGACTGAAATGGGTTTTGCAAAGTGTAGACGAAGGTATAAAATCGTTTAGTGCATTATGCGAATTGCCTTTATCAAAGATTATTCCTAGTCGGCGCACTTCCTCTTTTCCGTTATGCTGTAAAACGGCCATTGAACACTGACGAGCGCAGTATGAATCTTTATTGGCTTTCTTTGTGTATATTAAGCCGGAATCAGACGCGGACGATTTCAAACTGAGCTCCCTGGGCGATATTTATAATTCTTTATTGGAAACTTATTTTACTTGTTTCTGCTACAACTTTCTAATTACATCCATTAACTTTATTTTTCCTAGTTTTCTCAGCAATGATAGATTGATGTTTATGGAAATCATAGTTTCAATCGATATAATACATTTCATGCTCCTTAAATATTAAATTTGTAATTATGCAATAATAAATTATACTACTGAGAATAAATGAACTTAATTAAATTTAATTAAATGTTTGCACTTTATACTGCACAATATTTAAAATAATAAATTATCAAACTATATATGTATTTGATCACTAACAGTAGTACTAGTCGATTAAAGGTCATCCTGTATATTAAAAACTGATAGACAGAAAATATTTTCAACACAGATATCTTATACAATCTAAATATTTTAATTTTAATTATCTAAACATTAACTTTACTTAATGATTTGTAATAAATATATTAAATATGGATATCTATAAATTATTAAAGCTTTTACATTAACAAAATGAAAATATAGATTTCTTATTTCCAGCAGTTCCTAATTTCAATTTTAATATACTTTGAATCTTATATTTTATTACAATATCTTTAGTGGTTGAATAATTCTTGAGATTAGTAAAATATATTTAATAAATAATTAATAATTATGAGAGTTCCCTGCGAGCCTTCGTAGAGAGAAAACGTGTGTTTACAAACGCTCCGCATTAATGCGGTTATTGTAAATCGCGAATGAAACGTAATATAGGGCTATCATTCTTGCCCGTATTCTTCGCACTCTGGGGAATGCAAATGTGCAACAGCGATCCAACGATGGCTCTTCTTAATGAAGTTCCTTCGTCTCAAAGTATCTCAAAAGTTTTTACGTGCACAGCTAAAAGTGAAATGAGCTATTCAGGCGCTACTCAGAACCACCAGTTTCCTAAAAGTGATCAAGGATTGATTATGGCTTGTGTTTAACGCCAAAATCTAAGCGATTATACATGTGCTGTACGTAATATCGTTACAAAATAATAACATTCTGTAATCAACAAGAATATCCAACAACAGAATTTTTCTACATTGGCTACAAAGGAATTGGTAAATGAACTGATGGATAAATACAAATTCATAGAAACAGGTGAAGATAAAGTGTATATCAGGCCTCTAATCACAAGACAGCAGAGAGTGATTTTTTCTAACGTAGCCCCGCCAATGCCGCATTTTGTTCTTGAGAACATATTGGAAAGTTTACGTATTGAAAGAGGTGCGCCAATCAGTACTCTTAAGGCATCTATTACAAAAGATGGCTTGAGTCATATACTTAGCTCAAGGCAACAAATATACATCGACTCTAATGATATATTGAAGCTACCAGATCTTATAAAAATCAACTACGAAGGTGTTACATATTTTATTTATCCAAGTACGACAACTTTAAAATGCTTTCTATGCAAATTGAATGGGTATATAGCAAAGCACAGTACGAACAGGCCCGATTCACATATAAACAATCGCTTCCAAACTTAAGCCGGTAGAGAAAATCATTCAAGAAAACATGCATTTTCCACTAAATCACGAAAATTTAACAGCATTTCTGTGCGAATCGTATGGGAATCGACAAATTCTAGAACTTGCATTTAAATATACCACAAATAATTTTTCACTTATTGATATGCTCGAAATTTTCGACAAAAATATTACTGATTCTAACTTAAGATATCGTCTAAACAGAATTATTAAACGGCTAGCAAACGACATATCTATTAGTGCTGAGAGTGATAGTTCGACAAGTGAGTCTGTTCGCATGGAATAAAAATTATATAATGGATTAAACAAAGGTACACAGCAATTCTCTAAGATTTATGTATTGGAATGCAATAAGCATAAGCAAGTATCTTCACAAATTATCAGCACTACTTCCAAAAAATTTGTATATTTATTTGCGTCGAATCATGGCTCACTGAAAATTTGGACGAAGAAAGAAAAATTTAGTTTTCTGCTTTTATAACATACCAAAAGGACCGGTAGAACAAGAGGGGAGGTGGTATGCTACTCCTAATCAGGAAGAATATAGCGTTTGTAGAAATTAATAATATAAACATTTCCGAGCAGAGCGTAGAAATGAGCGCTATACAAATAATAAACACACACCCGTCGATTGAGTTGATTATATGCTATAGATCGCCTGGTAATACACTAACTGTAATATATCTAATTAATAATATATATTGTATAATTAATAATAATATATACTGTATAATATCTAACGGTAATACACTAACGCAAGATAACTGGAGCATGATCGTAAATAATTTGGATAATAATAAGCATTCTATATTAGTAGTCGATGTCAACGTTCATAATGAATTATGGAATTGTATAAAAACAGACCTAAATGGAGAAAGATTCTTCCAAAGTATTAACGATTGTGATCTGTTTGTACATAATGACGACACTTACACTTATATAAATATCCATCAAAACACTAGATCGAATATAGACTTAATAATTTCTTCAACGAATATAGCTGATAAATTAAATGTCAAAGTACACGATGAAATACTCGGCTCAGATCATTGTCCGATCTTTTGAGATATTCAAGCAGATAAAAATATATACATAAGATATCATTTAAACTAAGAAAATTCGAACTAACTGGAATCATTTTACCACGGAACTTAATAAAAAATATACAGAATTTTTTAAAAATAAATATAGAGTTCTTGCGCCTCAATATAAATATGACTTTTTTATACAGGTTATCACGGAATCAATAATAAACAACAATCCTAAACCTCAACTCATACATAAAAACACAAAAACTAATCCAGTTCCATGGTGCAATGATGAGTGTGACAAAGCTAAACGGCGTAGGAAAGCGGCATAGAAAAAATAGGAATACACACTTGAGTTATCAAACCTTATTGAATATAAAAGACAACATGCGCTTGCAACAAAAACTCTTAAGGTGACAAAAAAGACTATTATAAAAAGTTTGCTTAGTCCCTTAATTTTTCAATATCTCCAAAGTATGTATGGGAAAAATGCAAAATTTTAAAAAACAAATGGGTAAAAATGACTGCTTCTCATAAATCGAAAAACTTATAAGACGACAAAACAAATAGAATCTGCTCTAACGAAAATCAGTCCACCGTGGGTAACAAGTGGGTAACATGTATGTACCAAATTGAAATAGAAACAATTTTTTGATTCAGATATTGATTACTATGAATTCAACTGTGCTCTTGAATCAACAAATGCTAAGTCCTCGCCGGGAATAGACGGGATCGATTACGAAATTTTAAAAAATCTACCTTTTACATATCATTTGTTAATGCTAGACATTTATAATGAAATGTATTCTAAAAATAACTTTCCGAGCAGTTGGCAAAATTCTTATGTTCATTTTATTGACAAATCTGATGGAAAAAGTGCCAGATCTATAGCATTAACATCTTGCTTATGTAAATTATTCGAAACTCTAATTAAGAATCGACTTCAGCGGTGGTGTGAGTTCAACGAAATATTTCCAAAAAGCCAAATGGGTTTTCGCAAAGGAAAGTTTTGTACCGATAATTGAACAAATTTAGTATTAAATGTTAATGAAACTTTAATTAAAAATAAGTCCCCGCTTGCAGTTTTTTAGATGTATGCAGTGCATTTGATAATATAAACTGAGATACTTTATTAGAAAAGTTGATAGAAATCGGATGTTCCAAAAATTTAATTGTATTTGTTAAATTTATTACTCATGAAAGACACATATTTACAGCAACTACCGGTGAAAATTATCGAAGTGTTGATGATGGAATACCTCAAGGAGGGGTATTGAGCCCATTGCTTTATATCATATACGTTAAAAATATCACAAACCATCTTCCAAAGAGTATTCGAATATAACAGTTTGCTGATGACATAGCATTGTATTGCAATTACTCACCGCTCGATAAATGTCGAAATATTGTTGAGAGAGCTGTAATTTTGTAAATAAAAATTTAAATGAAATAGGACTAAGATTAGCTCCGAAAAAACAGTATTTATACATTTTCATAATAGAAAATATCTGCGAGGCGAAACATTTCTTACTGTAGAAGATTACATTATAAAATCGAGCAATACTGCAAAATTCATTGGTGTAATTTTTGATTACAGATTTAACTTTTCTCAACATATCTCCCTTGTAGAAAAAAATATATGAAGGCGATAAACATAGTTAAATTCTTATGTGAAACATGGTGGGGCTCTGATCCACAAACATTGATTGCACTAGATAAAAGCTACATACGCTATATCATTGGTTATGGCTGTTTTATATACTATCCATTACAAAAAATATAAAGAAACAATTGAAAAAATTCCATTTTCAGCAGTCAGAGCAGCACTAGGTTACCGCATAAGTACACCAAAAAACATTCTACTGGTCGAATCAAAACTTAATAGAACATCGATCTGAATTTCTATGCAAATCTTTCATAATAAAAGCTATTTTCGACGCAAAATCACTCACGCACGATACTATTCTAAGGTACAACTCTATACAAAAAAATATAAAAATTAACAAGAAAAAGTTGCCTCCTATACTGACAACGTACAGTACTGAATTATTAAACCCATACGTAGCTAAACAATATCACAACTATGATATATACTCATATGATTACGAAACTATAACTACAGGTATAATGTAAATACCGAATTCGGCAAAATTTTAAAAAGAAAGTCTCTGGACACTTTACTCGATTCATTACTGCAAACTGAAAAAGCAAGAGCCATATATACCGACGGAAGCAAAATTTATGGCTCTAACTCTGTAGGGGCTACGTGTATATGAGTAGATAGGCTATAGGCATACTGGCACATAGGCATTCTGGCACAGGCAAAACTGTGCCAGAACGTATACATTCATTCTGGCACACTCCCACTCCTCAAAATTGTGCCAGTATCCCGTCCGACGTCACACCCACGAATTACTCAAGGTGCCTTTCGAATCGAGAAGTGCCTGGAAGAGCGGGCAGTGCGCCTTGAAATGTGCCAGTATGCCTATAGCTATTAATTCTACTTTTTAGTTGTTTTTTTTCTTTTTTCTGTTGGTTGCTAATGGAGGACTAATAGAATAATTTTAAGAGTTTCGCTTCGCAATATTATCCATTGTCTATTTAAATAATCTTTCTCACATCTCCACTTATTTGATTTCCCGTCCGACGTCACACCGACGAATTACTCAAGGTACCTTTCGAATGCCTGGAGGAGCGGGCAGTGCGCCTTGAAATGTGTCATTATGCCTTTAGCTTTTAGTTTTACTGTTTTATTTGTTTTCTTCTACTTTCTTATATGTGGCATACCAATAACAAAACTATGACCATGCCATTGGCATTGAGTTTGTTTTTGTGATGAGAACATAAGTTGTAAAAACGTTCCACATACGCTTTTCATATGGTGTAAGATGCTATGCATATTGGTGACGCTTACTTTCGAAAAATTTATTTTGTATATTTTCAGTCTACGACTCTTAGGAAACTTTTATAGCTTTTTTTTTATTACACTTGAAGTACTGTTTTCGGCTATTTAAATATGATTTCCGTGATGTCTACGAATGCATCTCTAATGAAGATATGCGGTCAATCAATAAAGAAATTATAGCCTTGCCATTGAAATTGAGGTTATTTTCGAGCTGAGAACATAAGATGTGAAAACGTTCCACATACGCTTTTCATATGGTGTAAGATTCTATGCATATTCGTGACGCTTGTGTTCGAAAAATTTTGTTTTGTATATTTTCAGTCTACGAGACTCTTAGGAAACTTTTATAGTTTTTTATTACACTTAAATTGCTGCTTTCGACTATTTAAATATGATTTCCGTGAACTCCACGAATGCTACTCTAATGAACGATGTGCGGCCAAATCAATAACAAAATTATTATCAATTACCATGCAATTAACGTGTAGGTTTTGTCTTGATGAGAACGTTCCGCATACTCTCCTAATATCATGTAAGATTCTATACATATTGGTTACGTATGATTCCGACAAGTTTATTTTGTATATTTTCACTCGACGAGGCTTTTAGACAACGACCTTTTCTTGTAGCTATATAGCATTGGAAAACTCATCATTCCCAGACCCATTTCCACTCGAAAGAAAAGTGAAAGGGACCCCCCCCCTCTAGGGATACAAGACCGCACGCGTGCGCAAGGGGGAAGGCGGGGGGGGGGGGCAGTGAGCGTGCCCGCTACACAGGTATACGGATTTATGACTTTGATAATCAGTTTACTGCTAGCGGTTATAGGTGTTTAGATTTATTATTATAGAGAGGAAGAGGTTTATGAGGAAACCGAAAGTGAGAAATCCTTTTCCACATCTCTCATTTGCTTTTGTAGCGTCTCCGAAATGACCTTATTTTTGACCATGATTTTTTTATAGTGTGGAGATGAAATAGAGTCTATGTAAATTGAGATAGATGAGTGGGAATGGGAAATGAATTTCTTGCGATGTTAGTTTCGTATTATTTGTAATTTTAGGAAGGGATTGGGAAGGGAAAGGCTATGATTGGAAACTTATTCAACCAATGAGAAAACATTTTTTTTTTTTTTTTGAGCTATGGAAAATGAAGAAGGAGATTTTTTTGAACCAATGAGAGAAGACTTTTCCTTTCTCTGATACTTTGAAATTGCTTTAAATACCGCGGAGGAAAGCTGCTTTTGGTCATCTTCCTGCAGCTTCTTTCATCATCAAAATGAGAGTAGAAGCAGGAAAAATTGTTGGCAAGACGATTGCTAAACAATCGCCACCAATGTCACAGAAGGTGCCGCGTAAATCGATGACAAAAATTCATCGTTTATTCGGCTCCACGGAGAAGACGCATCGGCGTGAAAAAAGTTCGTTAGAATTATCTGTTGAAAAATTGGAGGGAATGGTGGTGTGCTTAAAGTACGCCGTGAAGATCGAAAAATCACTGGACTCATTTAAGTGTAAGTACAATTTTCTTTATTTATTTCATTTATTATTTCTTTTAATTTATTTTATTTTTTCATTATTTATTTCATTATTATTTATATTTATTATTTAATTCATTTTTTTTATTATTTATTTTAATTTATTATTATTTATTATGATTTATGATTATTTATTTTGTTATTTATTTTGCTATTTATTTTTATTTAATTTCATTCTATATTTCATTTTGTAAATTATTTCAATTTATTTATTTTTGATTTTTTTTTCTATTTATTTGTTGATTTTTATATAGATTTTTTTTTTATATTGATTTGTTGATTTTTATTTCAATTAATTTCATTATTATTTTAATTTATTGATTTTATTCATTATTTATTTTAATTTATTTATTATTTATTGTAATTAATAATTTATTTAATTTTATATCTTATTTTCAGTTCCAGATGCCACAGAGTTGGCTAAATATTTTCCAATGAAAATTAAGCAGAAGGTGACAACATCTACATCGCAAAGATGTAGCCGCAGTAGAAGTCGTAGCTGCAGCAGTAGTAGCAGTTGCAGCAGTCGCAGCAGCCGTAGTAATAGTGTGTGATCAATTCCAGATGAAAAGGAGAAACCAAGAATAATATCCGAGGAAATTATACTCTCATAGAGAGAATAAAAAAAAAAAAAAAAAAAAAAAAAAAAAAAAATGTATGTATAAAAATAATAAATAAAAAATATAAATATTATAATAAATAAAAATAAATATATTTTTTTAATATTCATCCTTATAATCACATACTATTTCTAATATAATTATATATATATTGAAGAATTGAAAAATATATTTAGTTTTAAAAGAATGTAATTATCAATATACTTTTATAGTAGTTGTATAATAAATAAATAAAACATTATTTAAAGGAATCTGTTTTTTATCTATCTATCCATACTCTCATATAATATATAATAATGTATAAAATAAATGTATTACTTATAATATTTTAGAAGTTAAAATATATATATATATATATATATATATATATATATATATATATAAACGTATATATACATGTTAGAAGTTTTAAATACAAAAATTGTTAATTAATAAACAAATTATAATTAAAATTTTATGAATGTAGTCTATTAATATAGTTACAGTATTATAATAAATAAAACAATATTTAAAGGAAACTGTTTTTTGACTTAAATTCTGACTTAGAATTTTTTTCGTAATTTTTGGACTTTTTTTTTTTTTTTTTTTTTTTTATGTTTTTTAACGTCGCTCTATTTTTGCTTCCAAATATTGGTGCTAATCAGCGACGGAGGTCTACGATGTGTTTGTAAACAAAGCACATGTAAATTATTACAGCGGTGCTTGTGTCAATCAGCCGAGACCGGGATTTGAACTCGGATCACCAAGTTACTAGTCCTTCGCTCTAGCGATCGAGCCATCGTAGGCCTCAATTTTTGGACTTAGAATTTTTCCAACTTTTTCGGACTTAGAATTTTTTCGTGATTTTCGGACTTAGAATTTTTTCAGGTTTTTCGGACTTAAAAATTTTTCGACATTTTCGGACTTAGAATTTTTCCATCTTTTTCGGACTTAAAATTTTTTCGGCATTTTCGGACTTAGAATTTTTTCGTGATTTTCGGACTTAGAATTTTTTCATCATCTTCGGACTTAGGCTTTTTCTGACCTAGATTTTTCTTGCGATTTTTAACCTTTGAAATAGTTCGTATTTTTCAGACTTTGAATTTTTTCGTGTTTCTCGAACTTCATCTTGTACGTGTTAACTAACTTCGTATACCCGACTTATATCTGATTCCCATAGATAGTTTATTAATATACTTTTACAGTATTATAATAAATAATACCATATTTAAAGGAAACTGTTTTTTTATATCGAAAAAACCTATCCATATTCTCATAATTTATAATAATGTATATGATTAACTACGACATTAATATTTTTTATGTTAATATACAATTTATTATGTAGATAACTTTTTTATGAATATATTGTTGATAATATAAATTTATATTATTGAAAATTAATAAAATTTTAATCAAATATATTTATTGTCATGAAAGGAAAATTATTTTAAGTCATGATTTTATTTATAAATTCATTTTATTAATATTATTTTTTTATAGTAATATACATTTCATTATATTCTTATCCAATTTCGTCTCGCCCATTCTTTCCACTCAAATAATTTTGTAACCATGTGCGTATTATCAAGACGTTACGGATTGCACACATTGGTAAATGTCTCATACACAATTGATGGTTTTCACACAGCACATATGAACCTACACTCTGCATTGATTGTAATGAAGGACAATGCAACTCCTGCACATCCGATATAATTCTGGAATTAAAAATTTTTTTTTTTTTAGAAAACATACGAAAAAGTATTATGAAAGTATGAGAAAAGTATGAGAAAGTATGACAAAAGTATGAGAAAAGTATAAAAAAGTATAAAAAAGTATGAAAAAGTATGAAAAAGTATAAAAAAGTATCATAAAAGTATGAAAAAGTATAAGATAAGTATGATAAAAGAATGAAAAAGTATGAAAAAAGTATAAAAAAGTATCATAAAAGTATGAGAAAGTATGAGAAAAGTATAAAGAAAGTATGATAAAAGTATGAAAAAGTATGAACAAAGATAAACAATTATAATAAACGTATATATATATATATATATATATATATATATATATATATATATATATATATACATCAAGATGATTGTAAAAGTATAAAAATTACTTACATATTTGGTAGAAAGTGTGATAACCATTCCTTCTTGTCCCGCCCCTTCACATACAATTTTTGCACTCCAGTGCAACAAATGTCTAATGTCCTTTTGAGTCGGTGATAAGGAATATCGCCAGAATCCCATTCAATTCCATGATATTCACGTTGCAGCCAGTCTACTATTTTTTTTTCACTCCAAGTTAATTCGCTCCATGGAAATGGTGACTTAAAGAGGTACACGGTGGGCAGTGCACCTTTTTCTAAACTCAGCAAACTAAATTCTTTTAAAATAAAGCTTTGCGGGCCACTTGTTTGGAATCCCTGTATGTCGCAGAGGAATACTTTATCTTCCGGACATTTCAAGATATTTTTTCTAAAAACAACCTCATATTGTCGTACTCTTGACATTATGCACTTCTATACACTTATTTTAGAAGCTGGAGTGATGACAAGAAATGTAAAGTTTCGTGCTCACATTCTCATTTTATATCAAGATTCTCCGCCTCCCGAAATTAGCCACTCTTTTACGATTGGTTGAGTAAAAAACATCAATGCAGGTGCGTCTGGGTGAAGGAAGGTCGGTTTATTGGATGCTAAAAAAAGACAGGTGATGGTCTGTGATGATGACGGCAAGACGATATATCCCTCCTCCCGATTTTAAAGCACAGTCTAGTGTTTTCATCACACTCAATATTTTCCGTTCACCTCTGATTTCTCCTTCCACTTCTTTACTTTCCTTTAAAAGAGGCCAATTTTCTTGAAAGAACACACTCGCTGCAACGCAGTCACATAAGTTCAGTTTAAATTTTTCTCTTTTGTGATTCTCTTAATTTTTTTGTCTAAATTTATATCGCAGTAAAGAAGTTTGTTGGTGACTTTATTCTTTTTTTACTAGTTTAACAGTAAACATAAAAGTGAAAATGGCTTCAATTGCATCTATCGAACGTCTTGTGCAACTTTACCGTGGAATGCACATGTGCAGTAAAGATGATATTCGTTATTGGCTAGCTATGGCTGATTTATCCATAAAGGAAGTGAGGGAAAAAATGGAAGACATTAATCTTTCTCGAGGAGAAAAGCAAAAGTGTTCAACTTGCTTTGTTAACATTTCGTGTATACAAGCAGGATTTGAATGGCACCTTCATCATGGAGGAAGTCTTAACTCTGACGAGACAGAAGCTAAGGTGGAATGGCGTGATGTCCAATCTGCTTTTAAAAATCGAATTAGGTCTGGTGTAGTTGTAAATTTGAATCATGTAGACATTCTTAGCTTCTTAACTGACGCAGAAAAGATCTTTCAAAATAAGGTGAAAGCATGCTTAGAAGAATTTAGTGCAATCAAAGTAAATTCTGATTTCATGTCACAGTTTGCCGTACAGAAAAATGGTGAGGAATTGACAGATATGAAATATTTTACGACACAGAGCGCTACAGTTTACCTGTCCACCGATTTACTGAAATGGTTTGAGGAATATATTAGGAATCCTCTTCTTGCACATTTGGATGAGTTTCAAGAAAAGGATTCAGGATGGACCTTGAAAAGTATTATAAGTCTATGCATCAACATGAAAAAATTTTCTCCTCACAAGGGCAGATCATATATACCTCTCCCGAAGTTCATAATATCCAAAAAGGCATGTGTTAATGTTCGTAATAGTGATAATCAGTGCTTTAAATATGCTATACTTTCAGCTTTATATCCTAATGTAATTAATCCTCAAAGAGTCCAGAATTATTATCAGTATACGAATGAATTGAACTTTGATGATATTGAATTTCCAGTTAAACTGAAAGATGTTGCAAAATTCGAAAAATTAAATATTATTTCTGTAAATGTGTATATGCTTCGAAAGATTGGACAGAAATATGAGGTAGCACCTTGTCACATTACATCCAATAAGCAGGAGAAACATGTAAACCTTCTCCTCATTCAAGATTACTACATCGATGAATTCGAAGAAAATAATATTCATGATGATAATGCTAGCTCGCCAAAATACCATTATGTTTGGATTAAAAATTTGTCTAGACTTTTAAGCTCACAACTGAATAAAGCCCATGCAAAATCATTTCATTGCAAAAGGTGTTTACAAATTTTTTATAATGAAGAGAAGCTGAAAAATCACGAATACTATTGTAAGAAATGCAGAATCAATTTGCCAAATAATTCCAATAATATTCTTAAATTTGAAGAACATAAAAAGAGTGAGAAAGTGCCATTTGTCATTTATGCAGATTTCGAATGTCTGTTGCAGCCTACTCAGAATGAGAACGCTTTTCAGCGTCACGAAGCATATAGCATTGGATATTATTTAAAATGTAGTTATGATGACAAATTGTCGGCTTACAAATCGTATAGACAGAAGAGTACAGATGACGAGACACCTGCACAGTGGTTTGTTCGTGAACTCAAATCCATTGGAGAGCATATCGATCGACTCTATAAGACACTAAAACCAATGAATCTAACTGATCTTGAAGAATTACAGTTTCGATGGTCGTCTGTTTGTCATATATGTGGCAATAAATTTGAAAAGGATCAACTTCCTGTACGAGATCATTGCCATCTTACAGGACGGTATGTTTATTAGATTATTTTATAATTTATTCAATATTTTAGATAAAAAGAAAAAAAACAATAATTGTTTTTTCTCTCCAGTTTCAGAGGAGCAGCTCATAATTCATGTAACTTGAATTATAAAGACTCGAGGTTTATTCCTGTTATTTTTCATAATCTTAATTATGATACACACTTTATTTTAAAAGAAATTGGTACGTCTTCGTTGATGAAAGGTCGAGTTTCTCTAATACCCCACAACAAAGAAAAGTATATTTCATTTACAAAGTTCATAGATGGTTGTGATGTTAGTTTTAGATTTGTTGATTCATGGCGATTTTTACCATCATCTTTAGAAAAATTAGCATCATATCTACAAAATGTACCATTAGCTGTAAAGGAATTTGAATTAGATGGATTTTCAAATGAAAATATTCATCTTCTTAGGCGGAAAGGCATATTTCCATACGATTTCGTAGATGGATTAGATAAATTAAACTGTAGAAAACTGCCAGAGAAAAACGAATTTTATAACCAATTAACCGATTCACATATTACCGATGAAGACTACATGCATGCTGTTCAAGTATGGGATAGATTCAATATCACAACTTTAGGAGAATATTCCGACTTATATTTAAAAACAGATGTTTTACTGTTAGCTGATGTCTTTGAAAGTTTTCGAGAAACATCTATTGAAGCCTACGGCTTATGCCCTGCTCACTTTTACACAACTCCCGGCTTGACATTTGCAGCAGCTCTTAAAATGACAAAAGTTGAATTGGAACTTCTAACAGATATTGATATGTTATTATTCATCGAATCAGGCATTCGAGGAGGAATAAGCCAGTGCTGTAATCGATATGCGAAGGCAAATAATCCGTACATGGGTTCGTCATACGATAAAAACAAGAGAAAAAAAACACTTTTATATTATGATATTAATAATTTATATGGATGGGCGATGGCACAGCATCTGCCAACGGGAAAATTTAAATGGATTGACTATGAATCCAATCCAGATTTTTTCAATGCTCCAGCAGATTCAGATATAGGCTATATTGCTGAGGTATATTTAGAGTATCCTGAAGAAACTCATGATGAACATCGTGATTTACCTTTCTGTGCAGAGCATCGTACACCTCCAGGCTCATCGCAGAAGAAACTTCTCACTACTTTGGACGATAAGAAAAGGTATGTTATTCACTACCGAACACTCAAACAGGCACTGGATAATGGTCTTCGGCTAAAAAAGGTATATAGAATTTTGAGTTTTGAGCAAAAACCATGGCTTAAACCATACATAGAGTTTAATACAGTAAAGAGGAAACGAGCAAAGAATGAATTTGAAAAACTCTTTTACAAACTTTTAATTAATGCAGTTTATGGAAAATGCATCGAGAGAGAAAGATCTCGTGTGGATGTACGATTAGTGAATAAATTTACAGGTCGATATGGAGCAGAAGCACGTATAGCTTTACCCAATTTTCATAGCTGTGCAATTTTCGATGAAAATTTGGTTGCTATACAGCTCAAAAAGACAAGTGTTACAATTAAAAAACCTATATACGTTGGTCTTTGCATTCTGGACTTATCGAAGACACTAGTTTATGATTTTCACTACTCTTATATGAAAAAGCGAGTGGGAGAAAAATGTAAACTGCTATATACTGACACCGACAGTTTGATATACGAAGTGGAAGACATTGATATGTATAAAATTATGAAAGAAGATATTCACAGATTTGATACTTCCGACTATGATGAAAATAATCCATATGGAATACCTCGATCAAATAAAAAAATACCAGGATTAATGAAGGACGAATGTAATGGAAAAATTATGATGGAATTTATTGGTTTACGGAGCAAAATGTATAGTATTTTAGTGGATGGAGGAGAAATAGTAAAAAAAGCTAAAGGTATAAAATCGAATGTTGTAAAGAAGACAATTGCATTTGAAGATTATCGGAAATGTCTTGATGACCTGGTCATTATACATCGCGAACAGTGTAACATCCGTTCTAAATTACATATAGTATATACTGAAAAACAGAAAAAAATTGCTTTAAGTCCATATGATGATAAAAGATTCTTACTAACAAATAGTACAGATACTTTACCGTGGGGGCACTATAGAATTATGGAAGAACAGATGGCACAAGCTGCATGTGAAATAGAGAGGGAAATATTAAACGAAGCAAGTCATCCAAAAGAGAGAGACATCGAGATAAAGAACGCTTACAATGAGACTAATGAAAGAGCTGTGGTAGTGGGGATAGATAGTGATGTAGGAGAACTAAGACATGAAGTCAGTAATAAATCTAGAGTGAGCTGTGTAGAAGTGCATGCAGAAGAGAGGGGGAATATCGAAACGAATGAAAATAGAGTGACACGGGAGGAGGTAACGCTTTATAGCAGTGAAGGCGAACCAATCACCATTGAATATGATGTATCACTTGAAGTAATGAACGAATGGAATCCTGAAGAAACTTTGACAATGCTGGAGGGGATAAGCTCAATAGAAAGGTAAAATGATGAAGTGGGGAATAAGCTATATGAAGAGACCGATGATGATGAAGAGTTCATTCGAGCAGTTGAAGAAGTCGAACGAAACTACTCACCTCCTCAAAAGAAAACAAGACTCAACTAATTCTCAAGGTAAAATTTAAGTTTATATTCTCTAAAAACAAAAAAAAAAAAAAAAAAACAAACAAAGAATTATATTCATAATTTTAATTTATTCATTTCTTTTTGTTATATAGAATGGATCTAGCTACTTTAAATAAAATTGCCGAGAGCGAGTTCCTGCCGACGAAGAAATGTACAGAATTGGAGAAAAATAAGCAGTATATGGCAACTGCTCTCAAGCTAGTTACGACTCGATATGGTGCGAAAATTATAGCAGAACTTGACGATAGTTTTCAAATATTTTTACCACAGAAGATATCGTCAGCAATATTAAAGGACCAAGAATTTTTCGAAAATCTAGCAAATACTGCAAATAAACGATGTTTATTTTTACTTTATCAAGGCGGAAGTTGTTTTAAATTTGATAAATGTACTTCTTAAGAAAGAATGCAATAAATATATTTCATGTTAAAAAAAAAAAAAAATCATTTATTTTTCAAATAATGATATACATGTATGCATAATAATTACATAAATAAATCAGATTATAAAAATATTGCAATGTTGTTTTCTTATTTACTGAAAAACTAATGTCCTTAAACCTATTCTTACATAAATTAGTATTATTTATAAATTTGATTTATAACATAATTAAATTAAAAAACTTCATTTTTATCTATCCAACTATTATGTTCACTATTGAATCCTAGCCACTTTACGTATACGCGATTACCAGTTTTCTTTAATACTTTTTCAACTAGATAAATTTCAGGATACTTAGTTTTTTGCATTTCACTCTCATAAAAGCCACCAGAGACAGGTTTATCATAATAGTCTTTAATGTGATAGGTTATTGGATTAGTCTTTATAACTCTTGTTATTGTAAACATTTCAGTTGACCAGTTTGGTGTATATCCTTTTTCAAAAATATTTTTTATTTTACTTATTCGTACATTATCTCCTACTTTGTATTTTGCTTTTTTCATATTCATATTTTCGATTGGAAAATGCTTCTTTATCTCTTCTGCATTTCTTTTGGTTACATTTGAAGGCTCAATTCCTATTGTTCGATGCTTTCTTGAATTATAAACTTCGAGTAAATCTGGTAGGATATCCATCCATTTATAGTTTCCCTGCTTACTGAATTGTATCCACATTGCATTTTTTAACGTTCTATTAAATCGTTCACATATGCTTGCATGAAGATTACTGTGCGAAGAATATAGATTTATTTTATACTTTTTCATGAGATTTTGAAAGTGAGAATTGTAAAATTCTTTTCCTTGATCAGTTTGTAGATTAGATGGTACTCGTCCTTGTTTCAATATCTCATTCATAGCCTTAGTAACATCATTGCCACTCTTTGACCTTACTGGAATGGCCCATGCAAATTTTGAAAATATATCAATGACAGTGAGTAAATAACGAAAACCTTTATTGTCCTTCGAGAAAGGAATCATTTCTACAAGATCAGCCTGCCATGTCTCATCTATTGTACGTATATCATATTTTCTTCGCTCATATCTACGACGTGCTGGTTTGTGCAACTCTTCAACCACTTTTTCGCGGTACATATTTTTTTTCAATCTCTTTTATAATATTATTTGTGTTTTTAACAAGTTCCGTTACCTTCTCTTTCAAATTATCGTATTTTTAATAAGATCCCCCAGTTTTGCTTCTATGGACAAGCGAATAGCTTCATGCCTTTGATCACAATCTTGAACGTATTTAAGCGATTCAGAAATTTCAAATGATAACACATCTACCTGGGTCTTTAGTGCTATATTCAAAATTTTCACGCTAATTGCGTCATTTTCTTCTTTAGCTTCCCCAATATTACAAAGTCGTTTACTTTCGATATCATAATTTCCATCCAATGTAGTAATGAAGCCAATACCTGGAGGGCCTCGACTCCCTTTCGAGACCTCTAACGTTCTTCCAAACACGTCAAGACTCATGTTGCTACTGATGAAATCGTCTATGAACGTATCAATATATGCATCTTATTTCGCGTAATTCTTCAATAATGGATTGAATTTCATTGACGTGATTGTTATTTCCAGCAGATTGTTCAGCAGTTAGTAATCTTAGTCTCTCAACAAGCTCATTCGGATCATCCCAGTATACTAACTCTATTGAAGAATTTTTCTTTGCTATTTTATATTTAGGTAAGATTGCTCCTCCTCCCTTTTTTTTTGTACGAGTAGCACTGTTGCGAAACATCGGTGCAATGATGTTGAAATATTTTCGACTCTTTGATGAGCGTATAGATCCATCTTTGCTATGTTTTTTCCGGTGAGCACTTGTTGCTTCCAGAATACTGCGATAATTATCACGATCTGCTGAACTTATCAGTGTGTCATCTGGTTCTTTTTTTATGAGTAGCTCCATTAGTCCATTACTTTTAGGATAAGTTAAATCTTTCACTTTTATTTTATTATCATCAAATTTAATTTCAGAATCACCAAGCATGTATGCTCCTCCAATATTTCTTACTCCATATATGTTATCAAATTTACTGCGGCTTTGGTCTAAAATATTGGTTTTTATCACTGTCTTCATGCATGGATTTAAATGTTGAATCATCATTGAGTTGTCCAATGAGGCAAAATCATCATCGGAATCAAAATCTTTTACGGAAGCTGAGCGAATATTATTATCTAACATAAAACTTAATTTTTTTCGAGATGTAGTTGGCTTTTTAATCCTATAATCATCCGAAATGAGATTAGAAGATTGTAAATTTTTTGATTCGACAAGCTTTTCAAGGGGTGTATGTAATGACTGGTTTCAATGTATCACCTACAACTTTTTCGAGATTCTCTCTCTCCTGTTTCAATAGTGCCGACTTTTTTCTAATGGCTTTACGAGCTTGCAAGAGCTCGCTAAGGATATTTTTTTCTTTTTCAAATTCGGACATGATGTCGTTGTTGCTGTGTAAAATTGAACTGAGTCATTAAGATTTTTTTAATTTCTTTTTATTGCAAAGCAGTCAAAGCCTTTTCTGTATCTTCCATTATCCATCGCTCTATCTTTGTCAATAACAACAAATCCATATTATCATTTTTCCAGCATTCAGAACAAAGATTTCGAAAGTCGTTAAAAGTCAGATCAGTATTGACATGATCATCATAAATATGTTTTAAATTCACATCATCTTGGCGATAAATTACTAACATATTAATATTATCTCTAATAAGATGTTTTGGAATATGAGCATATGATTGGCATAGGTAGAAGCAGTCTACACTTTTATGTCTCCCCATGCAGAAAAATGCTCTCACGTTATCCTGCTTCTCACAAGCTTACATCATCAAAAATCATAATTGAATTGGGCAATGCTTCATCTGGTGATATACAGATTCATGTTCACTAACCGGCCAGATATGTCACACCTTCAATAGGTTCTAAAATTTTTTGCAGAAATTGATACTTTGGAGCTGATTTAACGATTTTGAAATAAACGTACACATTCCGGAATCTAAGGCCATTGGGAGAGTGATTTAAAGCTAATAAGCTATTGTTTTCCCGCCGTTTGATGGAGCCGCAGAATAATGCTCGTATACTATCTGGTAGTAAACTCTCCATGCCGCCCTTTTCATTTTTTTCTCAATTCCAAAATCAAAGTTGGTGATGGGGGTTTGATTGTTTGCTCAGTGAAATCCATGTTCCCGTGACTATGTCAAATATATCATTGAACGATGAAAATATATAAACTGCATGTTTATAGTTTTTTCAAAGCAGTGTAAAATAGTAGTCGAACATGATGTTATAAATCTCGAAAACAGTTCGAAACGTGGCGGAGATAATTTCGATAGAGTATCAAAATTTTACCGTTTGAAATGCATCTTCCG